>CM077291.1:3308109-3520609 GCA_039654925.1 Anguilla pacifica | reverse complement strand
GCAATCACTCATATTGACTTATTTCCACAGTATGAGGAATTGTTTTTATATATATATATAAAGTGTGTGTGTGTGTATTTGTGTGTGTGTGTGTGTGTGTGTGTGTGTGTGCATTTCAGTTCAGCAGATACATTGCATTGCAAACACTTGGACGCATTCTAGCTGATTCATGGCGATGTAGAATGCTCAGTATCATTTGCAAGTACAGTATGATGCTCTTCATTCAGTATTAATGAAACCATTACCAGCATATTAGCGATCTGTTAATGGTTTCCACGAGGCCTGTCACGGGGAGTTTGGCTCACGAATCCACAAACAACAACTACAGCGTTGTCATTTTATCTATTTATTTATTTTTTACTGGCACAGCTGCTAATACCTGCTTCTCATAAACAGAGTGCCGATTGGAATTCTGGGATTTGCCTGTCATACGGAACGACTGGGAAGCACCACTACCCCCCCCCCCCCACCCCCCCACCTCACCCCACCCCCCGATCCACACTGTCTGTTAGCCTCAGATCCAGTCACTGAAAGGTACATCCAACTACCCGATGACAGAGAACACACAGCATCCCAGCTTCACGTCACTGAAACCTCACTACTGTCTCTCTGTGATGCAGGTCACAACATTACCACAAGGGGAAGGGAGGGGGGAAAGAGATTTTATATATATATATATATATATATATATATATATTTCAACAGCAACTGCACAGTAAATCAAAGCATTTGGAAAAATAAGAAAGAACAGCACTCCCAGGCGTGAAATAAATTGAACAGGAAAGTAATTAGAGACAGAAAATTAAGCACAGCGAACAGATAAACAAGCTGCTTGACCTACGACTCTGGGATGTCTCTGTTTTATATGTAAATGTGTGCCATTCAAAAAAAACAACACGCTTTCCGTTTAAAACTTACTTAACCTCTCCAAGCTGAAAGCGGTAGGACCTGCTAACCAGCCCACCCCCCCCCCCCCCGCCCCACACACACACACACACACACACATCAGCAGGATCCATTCCTTTGGGATCTCCATCTTGCCCGAAGCCAAATTCTGCCTGTGTATTCCACAGAGCATAGTAATGCGCTTTTTAACCACCACCCCCGCCCCACAAACCCCCCCTCCCCCCCCCGAATTTACAGAGCACTCCTGCAGAGAGAACATCCTTTTAACTTTTAACAGACACGGAGCGCACCTCTCCCTTCAGGTACATGAAAGGGCGAAAAGCATTTTAAAAACCGAAAAAAACACGAGCCCCCGTTCCTGCTGACACAGCTCCTGCTATCAGATCGTACGCGCCGTCCCGTACGTACCGTCCCGTACGTATAGCACCCTCCAGCCCGCCAGTCCGCCAATCCCGCCAGTCCGCCAGTCCGTCAGGGGAACGAGCTCGTTAAAATGAGATTACGTTCAGCGAAATCTCTCTTTTTTATTTAATAAGTGTTGAGAGAGTTCATATGAGTCCACACTGGATGGAATGGTAAAGTGTACTCCATCAGTGTTGAGCTGAGCATTTTGATGTGCCCCTGACATTACTCTATGTGTAGAAGAAACATCAGGCATTAAGCATCAGTGATGTCCATCCATCCATCCATCCATTATCTATACCTACTTATCCTGTGCAGAGCACATCCATTATCTTTACCCGCTTATCCTAGGCAGGGCCCGTCCATTATCTATACCCACTTATCCTGGACAGGGTCCATCCATTATCTATACCCGCTTATCCTGGGTAGGGTCGATCCATTATTTATACGCTGCTTATCCTGGGCAGGGTCCATCCATTATCTTTACCCGCTTGTCCTGGGCAGGGCCCATCCATTATCTATACCTGCTTATCCTGGGCAGGGTCCATTCATTATCTATACCCGCTTATCCTGGGCAGGGTTCATCCATTATCTATACCCGCTTATCCTGGGCAGGGTCCATCATTATCTATACCCGCTTATCCTGGGCAGGGTTCATCCATTATCTATACCTGCTTAACCTGGGCAGGGTCCATCCATTATCTATACCCACTTATCCTGGATAGAGTCCATCCATTATCTATACCCGCTTATCCTGGGCAGGGTCCATCCATTATTTATACCTGCTTAACCTGGGCAGGGTCCATCCATTATCTATACCCACTTATCCTGGATAGAGTCCATCCATTATCTATACCCGCTTATCCTGGGTAGGGTCCATCCATTATCTATACCTGCTTATCATTGGGTGAGAGGCAGGAATACACCCTCAACATGCCGACAATCTATCACAGGGCACACACACCCCATTCACTCACACACTCATTCCTACACTTTCAAACCAACGGGAAGCCCCGCAGGACAGCTACAGTAGGAGAGACCGACTGAGAACGTCTCATCAGAATCGGTGTGACTAAATAATGAGCTGTTTTAAGACGTGCATAGAATGGCGTCAAACTATTATCATTTTGCATTATGAGCCTGTCATCCTGAAATAGAGAGGCTAGCATCACACATAATGAACGATAATGATCATTTTGTCTGTTACAAATGGGATCTTGAATGAATATCGGAAACATCATAACCAGGGCCAGGGCGCTAATTTTCGTTTTTACTGCTACGTGTCTCGACGTGTTTTTATTTATTTATTTATTTATTTATTTATTTATTTTAAAGTAACATTCGGCACATTCTCTCCTCATCAAACAAGCGTATCAGCTGAACGCCGGCCTGTACTGGGAAAGGGCCCATATTCTGTTCAATAAAGTTAGCGGTTACAGGGGTGAACAAGCATTTCTGTATGGGGAGCACTATTTTATCATACGCACAGAATAACAGAAAGCAATGACAGGGTCACTCAATTTCAATCCATCGAGCGGTTTTTTAAAAAAAATGAAGAGGAGTGAATCCTCAGAGAAGGTTGGCGATGACATCATCCACATGGGTACTAACCATGAGCGTTTAATACCCCCCCCCCCCCCCCCCCCCACACACACACACATCTTACATGGCTACATTGTATGAAAAGGCCAGACAGCAACAGACATGAGATTAGCCAAAATGACTTAGCTGTGTTTTGTCCTTACTATCTTTATTTCGGAGAGAACACCTGACCAGCATTAATATTTATGCTCTGACCGAAATAAAATATGCTAAAAACATATTTTGAAATAAAATATTTTTATCAAGATACTGCAACATGTAATAACATAGGGGAGAATATGAAAGCTGCAGCCATTTTAGATACCCCAGCTATGTTCATACACAATACATCGCAGTACTTCCTGTCTCTGTACGGATACTAACACACAGAAAGATGAGAGATAGTCCGATCCCTTCATCAGCTCAGCGAGTGCGAGTCTGGTGCAAGCGCTCATATCTTAATGTCCCGCTATCTTCTCGATCCCGTTTGAATTCATCACCATGCATTATTACTATTAAACAGATGCTAATGGACCTCTGTTCTCAGTTTCGCTAATGCCCGCCTCATTAATTATGCATAAGAAATACCTTTCTTTTGGTCGAGGGGTGGGGGGGTGGTGGGGGGGGGGGGTTAGTGAGCGCCAAATTGCTTCCCGTGTCCCGTAAGGCTCCTCTTGCGGTGTTTGACTGTTTCATAAATGATTCTTTTGAAAAGAAAAAAAAAAATTCTTTGTGAGCATATTCTAACAAAAAAAGGCATTAGCCGGCTTTTTCGTCTAATTCGCAAATGTGGTCTCGTTTTATTTGTCCACCGCCATTGCCAATTTAGTGACATCCTCTGGAAATTATTATTCCAAGGTAATGATGTTTACTATGAGAGATCATGTGACTTGTTGTCAGGAGCTGAGGCCCACTTCAGGCTTAATGGCAAGGACACAGAAGAAGAGAGAATAAGAAAATATGACTGTTATCATGATTTAAACACATCGCCACTAATGTTGCAGTGCACTGGTATGTTGTTGTCTTTTCATATTACGTACAGATAAAGTGTCACTTTAATAATAAATAATAATAATGCATAACGGTGTCCCTTAATAATAAATTAATTAATAAATAAACTCCCGTCTTAGAAGGCTGTAGTGTCTGCTTAATTGAAACTGCAGGCATGAGTCCACTCACCTTCATGTAAAGGCAGCCTTCCAGGACTGGAGTTAGACCTGCAGACACTGCGGCCCTCCAGGACTGGAGTTAAACCTGCAGACACTGTGGCCCTCCAGGACTGGAGTTAAACCTGAAGACACTGTAAACATGTGATATTTATTTTTGGGCTTCAAAGTACACTTAAAAATCATAACAATAAACTACATGGTAAATACCCCCTCCTTCAGTTAAATTAGTCCCTTAAGGAACATTAATTAACATTAAAGGAAACCTCAGCCTCATGGAGACTGGGCAGTAATGTAAGAACAACAGATGGAAAAGGTTTGGCGGTCAAAAGGTCATGTGAAGAATCCTATAATGTGAAAATCCTAATAAAGCACAAGAGGAACATACAGTTCTGATAAATAGCATGTTGGGAAGAAGTCACAAAAAACCCACATTGTTGGATATTGATTGCTCAACCTCCACCATCTGTTCATTTTAATTCCAAGCCATGATCTTGATAAATGTAAACATTTACGAGGCATGTTTTTCGCCTGAATGTTTATCAGACGATTGGGGGTATTTTTCAAGAGCTGCGTTTTTCAAAGAAAAGAAAAGAACTGTGAACAGCTCATTAGAGAGTGACTGATGACTGTCTTTCCTGCGAGCCCAATGTTATAATGGCATCTTTGGGAATGCCTGGCATGCTAAATTTGTCTTCCAATTTCCCCTTGAAATACACATGCAGAAAATATGATACCATCGCTAAAGACAGAGGCCTTATCTGCAACTGGCTCACATCAATAATGCCAGAATCCTGACGATCCATCTGCGGTGTGTGTGTGTGTGTGTGCGCGTGCGTGCATGCGTGCGTGTGTGTGTGTGTGTGTGTGTGTGTGTGTAGGTGTGTGTTGGTTTTCGAGGGGGATGGGGGTAGGGAAAGACAAATTTCATTATTGGAAGTCTAAGTGTAAATGAGCACACAATGCAAAAAATAAGACAAGAGAATTAGTTAGCCTTCTGATACACCAGTCTGAGAATGAATGCTAATTGCGACATAAAAATGTCATTCTGGATGAATGGAGAATCTACTGCTCTTTGTGCACAGAGTTAATTGTCATTTTTTATTCACATATTTTTTTAACGGCAGTAGTAATATGCATTTCTTTTGTTTCCCGTAAAGAAGTGAAAACTTTATGCAAATACTGTCTCTGCCATGACAGAGCTGAGGCACACTTTTGTTACATAAGTAACGCGATTGTATGAAATAATACCATTTTGTGCGTGTGTGTGGGTGTGTGCGCGTGCGCACCACCTCCTCCCAGCCCCATTCACCGCCCCCCCCCCCCCCCCAAGAAGCATGATTAGCTCTCTGCAACAAACTAAAAAAGAAAAAAGACCTGGTTCTCTTCAGCTTGAGACGAGATGGTATACTGAAGTTCTTATTGTGGTTCACAGGGGGGTGACATCACTATTCCTGGTACTGTAGGTCCACTCCGGTTCCCCCCCGAGCTCCCATTGGTTTGTGTGATCTGACCAGGACGCCCCCCCTCCCAGTCTCCCACGCTAAATTCATTGGGGCTTCAGGCCCAACACTCGATGGGGTCACCTGGCTTCCTGCCAGCGACGGGTGAGCTTTTCCCCCTGATCGCGAAATCCAAGAAAGTTTAAGGGCTCAGGATTCAATTAAGATCTGTCCTTGAAAAATCTGACTTATACTGTATAAATTACGGTATAAATTTCAGAATTGTTTTCTTCGCAAACACAGTCAAATTAATTTTGACGATGACTGAACTTGCTAAACTATTTGAAGGGGGGGGGGGGGGAACCCTGTCTCTTATGAATATTTCTGGGACAAATTCTGGTTAGAACTACTGTAGCTTGGAGGTGCAGAGGTGGAAAAATCCAGGTTCAGAAAGTAAAAGTTCCTCCTCAGTATTTTTCTTCCAAGCACCTGGATTTGCTAACTGGCACAGTTCTTTGGCTAGAAGGTAGAACTAATTTGGGGAAATCAGCTGGCATTTAGTTCATTGGCAGAAGACACACACAGCAAGACTTTTACTTTCTGACCCCTGAACTTTCCACCTCCATGCTTCAGAGTTAAAGTTTACTGCTTTATAAGTCTTTATCTTTTTCTTTTTTCTTCTTTTACACTTTCATTCCTTTTCTTTTTTCTCCCATTTTATGCAATCTTTTTTTAAAAATGTTTTTAATTGCAATTTTTTGTCTTTTATTCCCTGTGTAAAGCACTTAGAATTGCCATGGTGTTTGAAAGGCGCTATATAAACAACCTTGCCTTGCCTTATCTAAAGTTCGGAGCAACGGTGTCCTAAATTCTGTAGAGGGAGGAGAGCTGTCCAAATTCGGGAGTGATGTGTGACTGGGGGTGCAGCGGGTCGAACCCTGGAGCCGCACAAGTTTAACGGATTATAGTTTCCTCTCTAATGCCAGAGCAGAACAGAGATTTACAGCACGACACCTTTTTTTAAAAAAAAAACAACAACAAAAAAACTGGGGATTTATTGGACGTTTTCCTGAGAAAATGCAGATACCAGTCCAGCCAGATTTTTGTACATCAACCATTTAAGAAAACAAAAGCGCAGTAAGGTCTGCTTAGCACTTCAAACGGCCCTTTGCCAGTGAACCGAGAAACAGCTGCTCAGATCACAGAACTTTCCCATGAAACCATTCGAATCCATCACTGGAAAAACATTACATGACAGGCATTTAGCACTCTTATCCTGGGCGACTTACACAACTTTTTACATGGTATTTACATTGCATACATTTATACAGCTGGGTATATACTGAAGCAATGCAGGTGAAGTGTCTTGATAGCACTGTACTTCCTTCTACCTTACATTACAGGCTTTACACATTACACAGAGCAACTTACACAATTTTTTTTTTATTTTTTTTTTACAAAGCATTTAAATTGCATACATTTATACAGGTGGAGCGATGCAGGTTGAGTACCTTGTTCAATGGGTACAACGGCAGTGTCCTTCCCAGGAATCGAACCGCTGACCTTTAGGTTACAAGACCAGCTCCTTACCCACTACGCTACACTGCAACCATTCTCTTAAAAGGCCACCGCGCGTCAAATAAACGCCCCTGACCGGAGGTGTTAAATTTGGCTCCTCTCCGCAGTGAAACGCAGCACGTTGGTTTGCGTGAGCCCACTCACATTTCCCTCTGGCTGTTGTTCTGTTTTAATCTGGGATTTAAAAAATAAGATAAAAAAGCAAACATGACTATCAGCTGATTTTCAGGGAAATCAAGGAAACGCGTTCAGATGACTAGTTTTGCGTCAAAGGCAAATCATAAGGGTCACACAACGTTAAGAACAACAGTATTCCGTTACTTCACCAAAGTGATCTGATGGTGTCATTGTTTAATAACTTGTCTTTTAAGCACCTATATCCCGAAAGAGAGGTGCACCTAGAGGGGCACTGGCAGTCCCGAAAAGACCCGTTCAGGACCTGCAGGGCTCCTGTCCTGCAACAGTCCTTCTGACTCTCAGTGAAAAGACTAGCAGCCATTACTGAACAGGGAAGGAAAAAAAAAGATTTATTACCACGACTTTATATATGGTCTGATGTTTTTGCGCTATGGTGTGATTCATCGTGTTCTCTGCTGTCACGGTGTCTCTGTCCTTATTCCTTGTCGACAACAGACCAAAAGGGGCCTTTCGTTTAGCGACGAGGTGTACATTTCTGGCGTGCCGCGAAAAGGTAGACAGTCTATTGGCGTGATTTATTTGTTTATTTGTTTATTTATTAATTTATGATTTATCACAGAACCTGGTAATAATAGGACGAAATTGCAGACAATTTGTTGCACACAATGAATATTTTCAATGCGTTAATCTCCACCCCCCGGTTCAATAATGCGCTTATGAACGACGTGGGTTTTAAGCATTACAGCTATTTATGAAATCTGGAGCAAAGCCGCGGCTTAAGGCTGGATCTGGATTACGGGCGATTCAAAGGCGGTAATTACCCTGACACAACTCAGCAGGAATTACGGCGTTATTATGGAAAATCAAAATAGAGCTAATGTATGTCCTGAAACGTAATTGGGCACGGTGATGTAGCAGCAGAATCTCATTTGAGTGTTTTTTTTTTTTTTTTTTTTTTTTTGAGCTTGCTTAAATAAAGCACTGATTGGTGGTAATTGCTGACTGCCACCAGTAGGGTTGATAGGCAACTGATATTCTGCCGAAGTATTACAACATAGCGCTCTGTGTAGACGTGCTCAGTTCCACTTTCACCCATATTCTGTTCCTTTAAATCAAACCGAATGAAAATGTTGAGAGAGACCACGAAGAGAAAAAGAAAATGTAACTCTAAACCTGACATTTTGACGCGAGCTCGACGCCAAAAAAATTCTTGTGGTTTGATTGACGGGCCAAAAACAACCCCCCCCCCCTTTTTTTTTTTTTTTTTTTGGCGGAATGCGTTCCAGAACATTCCCACAGATCGTTTGAATTTATTATGGTTAAGATCCACGCATAGGAATGGCTCTGAGCTGATATGCTCTCGCCATCTTTGGGCATATTTTGTGCCTGTGACCTCTTAAGTAAGGTTAGAATGGGAACACACACTTTTCGTTTTTTTTTTTTCTGTGTTATGCTGTTATTATTTCTGTGGAGTTTTTGTGAGAACTGTCCGTCACGGGGACTTGGCTAATTACACAGCAAGCTCGCGCTGTGTTATGATTTGTCTATAAATCCTTTATGAAATGCTTTCTTAAATCAATCAAAATGGGGATTGAACACAGGGGAATAAATCTAAGGAAATTGTATTAATTTTTTCCTATATGAGGCCTTAGTATTAATGCTATACTATATAAGTCCTTAGTGTTTAATGCTGTACAATATAAGGCCTTAGAATTAATGCTACATTTTGCAAGGCCTTAGTATTAATGCTATACTATACAAGGCCTTAGTATTAATGCTATACTATACAAGGCCTTAGTATTAATGCTACATTATACAAGGCCTTAGTATTAATGCTATACTATACAAAGCCTTAGTATTAATGCTATACTATATAAGGGCTCAATATTAATGCTACACTGTATAAGGCCTAAGTATTAATGCTATACAAGGCCTTCATAGCACATATTCGGAGTCCAGTTTTGGAAAAGTTTCAATGAGAAGAGTACCGAAGATCTCAAAGCTGTGCGGAGTGGCTGCAGGTATCAAACTTGTGAAGAAAGACTTAAAACGCTTAATCCCTTAGAGCTCAGCGAACTCAGGGGATGCTTGATTGAGGTTTTTTGCATTTTAAAAAGGATTAATAAAATTTGCGCGAAGAAGCCATTTCAGGTCGAGTCTTCTTCTTCATCGAAGCAAGAGAGCATAGTCTGAAAGTTCCCACCCCCCCCCCCCTCCACCCCCCACCTCCCCCTCACACAGATTTATAAATGAATGGAACAAGGTCAGCTTTAATGGGTTCACTAACAGGCTGTATAAACTGTGTGGTTCTTTTAACTATACCTGGGTGCTGGATTCTTTTTTTAAATGGTGCATATAGGTCAGACATTTTCCTTGAACTATAAAACATGAATACATACAAAGTAGATGCATTGTAAACATATACATAGATATTATAATTCCGTCATTAGCGGTATGCATGTTGGCCGTGTGCAGATGCAATTTAATTATAATATTTATCCATTTATCCATAATAATATATTTTGGGACACATGCAGGTAGTACAAGTATTCAAGGCTGACGGTTATCATTTCGCCATGAAAACATGATAGAGGACAGGTGTCAAAAACATTTAAAGAAAACTCTAATACCATTCCTACGACAATTTCCTCGCAATTTTATAATTAATCCAAGGGATCGTTATCTGCGTCTCAACAGGTACGAAATGTTTGTTCCTTGGGGTTCACACCTGTTTGACGCCGCTGGCCTTGATCGGGCGATGAAACAGTTTTTTTTTTTTTTTCCCCCCAGTGATTTGTGATTTGTGATTTCGCAGATGATGGGTGCGATTAGGTGTGGTGCTGGGTAACCCGCACACACCTCCTGCAGCGCGGAGCCAAACGCCGACAGGCTGCACGCTGCGGCTGCACAGGAGGAGCCAGCTAGCTCCACCGTGGGGATCGGCTGCGTCGCTGTCGGGGGTTCCCTGGGGGAACGGCGTGACCTGTTTTCCACGTTCCCCCCCTCCCGCCCCCACATCCCCCACACCCTCCACCCCCTCCACCCCCCTCGCAACCCCCCCCCCATCCCCATCTTTGCCCCACGGCTTTCTCATGGTGCAGTCTCCAGCCAGGCATGTGACAACTAACAAATCAAAAATTACATGAAGTCTGATTCCCTGTTGATTTTTTTACTTTTATTAAATTGGGAGGGAGGGGATCAATAGCAATTTCTGTAGGTTTGACTAAATTGTTGAACTGGTTAAAATTATACAGTCCACCGTATTTAAATTTTTTTGTACTTCACTCAGGGGGAAAGCAGAGAGGGTCATATTCACAGACAGGGTTACGTGCTTAAAACAAATGAATCAGAATAACTGGACACACAAGGTTCTTTCATGACACCGATGATATACGTTTTTTGATTTAAGTTTTTTTATGAGGCCGGTCAGCCAGTCAGGTGACTTTCTGCAGCTAAAGCGCTGATTCTTAGTGCTGTGATGGGCCCCAGGGGTGCTGGATCCTGACAGTTTAAGTGCCGAACTGTGATTGGCTGCCCTGCAGGACGGACGCATACACTGGGCGTAGCACCCCTCAGGGAGCGAGGGAGTCGATGGGTCTCAAGGCTCTGCTCCGTTGCGCAGCTCGGCTCCCCAGGGGGAATGGGTGCCGCCACTAACTCAACGCTAACAAAATGCTAATGCTCCGCTAACCAAATGCTAACAAAATGCTAATGCTCCGCTAACACACCGCTAACCAAATGCTAACACACTGCAAACACACCGCTAACGCACTGCTAGCACACTGATCATAAAACGCTAACGGACCGCTAAAGAAACACACCGCTAACCGAACGCACCCCTCCAATGTGTGATGACTGACTGCACAGCGCTTGCCTAAAGTTTTAGAGGACACTGCAGCAATGAGATGGGCCTGTAACTCTGGTTCACCATCCCAAACAGAGCAGCAAAACAGTAAAGGCGCGCGGGAACAATTGCTTTTAAAATGCCTTATATTTTTCTTATTTATTCTGGCAATCATTTACACAAGTGACAAATACGCCTAATTTATTTGGTTGGTAAGCTTCCTGATCCAAGGTGACTCTACAGGTTACTGGCACTTTATGTAACACAGCATTTATACAGTCACTGCCCGGGGTGATTCTTCAAAGCTGCTTCAACAAGCTCATACTCCTCACACATAAATGAATGCTAATGTTGTACAAAAGGATGGGGAACAATTCCAGCCTTTTCCAACCCCTCGATTTCAGCCACATAAACAGAAACATAATCCACTGTTCTCCGACTCCTCTTCCTCAGCCTTATCGACACTTCGGGATTAGGTTTCCTCCCCAAAAAGGAGTTTTCCATGCAGTGTATCCACCCATATTGTTTCCTCTCCAGGCAACCATGGTCTCCTCCCAAATTTTTACCTTTGAGCTCTCACCCCTTCTCCACCCCCACTCCCTCTCACCCCCCGCACCCCCCCCCTCCCCCCCCCCCCCACACACACACACACACACACACACTAGTCATTGTTTCCGGCCTTGTACCTTTTAATAACCTCCCCCTTCATCTCCTCCCCCGAAAAACCAGCTGTTCTCCCTCAGACCTCCAGAAAGATTGCTGCGTATCACTTCTCAAAAGGTCAACGCTAGATGCATTTAGCCCTCCAAAAACTATAGACCAGCCCCTCTAGGCCAGTTCCTTTCGAAATTTAGTTTATATTCCAAAAACTACAGAACATGCAGTTTGCATATGGCTGGTCTCCTGCTGCATAATATTCTCAGTCCTCATGATTTGTTCTCTGCTGGTGGTGTCCAGTGGAGGGGGGATCTTACTTAATTTTGTATATTATATACAGGGGTGCCTCAAGGGTCAGACCACGGCCCCCTGCTGTTTTCCCTAAACAGCTGCACCTGAGGCTGAGCATCACTTCCCAAAAAACTGAGTCATTGTTCTTTTTCCTCTGTGACACAGGTTTTAAAAAAGCTTACCTGACTGATGTTTCTACCAGTATAAATGCCTGTATGACTTTGTCTACCTCCCTGTGAGGTCATCCACTGCAAATCTCTTCCCATTTCTCTTTCTTTTCCTGTCTTTCTGTACGTATCTTCTCTCTCGCTCTCCCTCTCTACCTCTCTCTCTCTTTTTCTTTCCCTCCCTCCCTCTCTTTACCTCTCTCTCTTTCCCTCCATCCCTCCCTCCCCCCTTCTCTCTCTCTCTCCCCCTCCCTTCCTCCCTCCCCCTCCCTCCTTCTCTCTCTCTGTGCCTGGGACTCGCCCTGCATAGCTACCTCACATTCTCAGCTGCACCTGCTTACTTTTTCAAGCCCCAGCCTTAGGACTGTCCCTCCATCCTCCCAACCCTACCGCTGCTCCCCACATCTGCTGGACCCCTGCAACCCCCCCCCCCCCCCCCCCTCGGGTACCACTCCCAACCATCACACCACCATTCCCTACTGCCCAGTCTCCACGGCAACACTGTCCAGCCCTGTTCAGTGATGAATTCCTCCTCCCTCCCTGACTGCTCCCAAAACACCCTTGTCTATACCGGGCATCTGGATCCGATCAATGATGGTCCTTAACTTTGACTTACAAATAACTTCTTGATTAGGAATGAGTTACGTAGAGTACTTGATCTATTCCGTTAGAGTTGAGGTATTGCCAATTCATTGTGTTTGTTTATGTTTTGCGCTTCGGAGTGTTTCATTAATCAGTGAGGGGGGGGGGGGGATTCAGCTGGCCTGGATGCCTATGTCTCATCACTCTCCAGTGACCCCTACTGGCCAAATCACACACTGACAGTCTGCTTGCTCAAGCTACATGTGAACAGTCTCCCTTTGTCTCATGTCTGCACAAGCTCGGTTGTGGACTTTACGGCGGGCATGAAGAAGCATCGACTCGGCATCCAATTGTGTGAAAGGAGGCCGCTCGCTTTGTCTGCGCTCCCTAAGATCGACACTGGAGGTCACAGCTGCGTATTTCATCTTTATTAGTCCAGGTAATACTCTTTCCACGTTTCAAAGGAAGCGTCGTAGAGTTCGGGTCCTCCCGCTCGCGGAGAGATAGGGAGAGAGAGAGAGAGAGAGGGAGAGAGAGAGAGAGAGAGAGAGAGAGAGAGAGAGAGAGACGTATTATCTCTCCCCTGCAGCAGAACATGGTATGTGACGAGCGCCGCGCTCTGCAAGGCCCAAAGGTGCCGTTAAGGCTTAAAGGCTGAGAGTACTGGACAAAAAGGAGCATCGCTGTAATACGAAATTACCTCCGGGCACGAGGAGGTCTGACGCTAAACAGTTTTGTCCGTTAGTACGGGCCTGTAAGAGCAATAGTACAGTAACAGCGATCTCAATCTTCAGTGACCTGCGGGGACGTATACATCCATTGATTCGTGGATGATTCGACATTTTCATACCAGTAAAAAAAAGACTCTTCAAAGACTTTTCAAAGCCGCTGTTTTCTCATGACGAACGCGGACACGCATTTACCGTAATGCAGCCCTTCGAACCGTGGCACTTGTTTTAAATTAAAAATACCGAATGTGTTCATTTTAAAAATACACGTCCGCAATTACCTCGCTGGCACGCTACGCCTTGGGGATCGCGGGACAACACTATTGGCGAAATGCAGGCTATCAGGTGTGCCGCCTGTGCTTAGTAAAGTCCCTGAAGAGGCACTACGGTGGACTTATTGTCCAAATAAACACCGGCCACGTTGCTGTTTGATAGCGCTCACGTTATCCAGTATCAGACGTCCGATTCCCAGCGAAATTCCAACTTCACTCGAAACTGGATGAGTCTGCGACAGACCGGAAAAATCTGGAGCGCTGACAGTGTGACAGTGCGTGCGCGGGTTGTGAGACCTGCGATGAGACCCGTTTTTTTTTTTTTTGTTTTTTTTTTTTTGCAAAAGCGGCAGACGTGTCGCGTCTTGAACCGGGCCGCGTACACAGAGGCCTGTTATTCCGCTGCCAGAATGCAGGTGGGGACACGAGAGAGAGAGAGAGAGAGGGAGAGAGGGAGAGAGAGGGAGAGAGAGAAGGAGAGAGAGTGTGAGATAGAGAGAAAGAGAGAGATAGCGGGAGGGAGGGGGGGAGATAGAGAGAGTGTGAGAGAGAGAGAGAGGGAGAGAGAGAGACAGAGAGAGGGAGAGAGAGTGTGAGAGAGAGAGAGGGAGGGAGGGAGGGAGAGAGAGAAAGTGTGAAAGTGTGAGAGAGAGAGAGGGAGACAGAGAGACAGACAGAGAGAGAGAGATAGACAGAGAGAGAGAGAGAGAGAGATTGATTTCAAAATATTAATGAGGATCCTGGAATAGGTCCATGGGAAAGGGGCAGGGGCCCCTAATAAAACGCGAGGCCGCCCCGCGCCTGGGAAACGCCGCTCTTTGGCGACGAGCTCGGGGGACGCTCCGGGATCAATAGCGGTGACGGCCAAACCTTTTTTTTTTTTTTTTTTTTGGCGGAGGTGCAAGCTGTTGCGCAACGTGCGCTAAGTGCCTGGTCGCACATTTGGGCTGCTGCTGCTCTCGTAGGCCCGATCTCCTTTTTTTTCACAGCTCGCCCCGGGTTTGTCTTCGGCGTGCGGCAGCCTATCTTTGATTAGAGAGCCTTTCTCTTTGAACGCCGCCCGGCTCTCCTGTCGTCTTCAGTGCAAACTTGCCGTTGAAGCCCTTGGCTGTGAAGGGCTGCGCAATAGGGGTAAAAAAAAAAAGTTGGCGGCAGTGTAGTATAATGGGTAGGGATCTGGTCTGGTAACCTAAAGGTCGCAGGTTCGATTCCCCGGTAGGACAATGCCGTTGTACCCTTGAGCAAGACACTTAACCTGCATTGCTTCAGTGTATATCCAGCTGTATAAATGGATGCAATGTAAAAAGTTGTGTAAGTTGCTCTGGATAAGATGTAATGTAATGGAAAAGAGGTTGGGACAGAGTGTACAAGTTTCACGCTGGGTTAGTGTGTGTGATACGCTGGGTTAGTGTGTGTGATACGCTGGGTCAGTGTGTGTGATACGCTGGGTCAGTGTGTGTGATATGCTGGGTCAGTGTGTGTGATACGCTGGGTTAGTGTGTGAGATATGCTGGGTTAGTGTGTGAGATATGCTGGGTCATTGTGTCTGTTACGTGCAGAAGTAGTTTGTGCCTCGCTCTGTGTTAGTGTGTCAGGTACGCTGGGTTAGTGTGTGAGATACACTGGGTTAGTGTGTCAGGTACGCTGGGTTAGTGTGTGAGATACACTGGGTTAGTGTGTCAGGTACGCTGGGTTAGTGTGTCAGGTACGCTGGGTTAGTGTGTCAGGTACGTACAAAAGGAGTTTGTGTCTCGCTCTGGATTAGCTGCAGTCATACCTCGCAAATTTAAGTCATGGCTTCAGGCTCTGGAGTTGCAACAGGGCCCACCTGTGCCTTAAGTGCGTCAGGCAAGCATTTAATTACAGGCTTTGATCTGTGGGACAATAAATCATATTCCTATGCCGTAGTTTAAATTAGTTTTTTAATTTTTTAATTTTTTTTTTTAAAGAATCGTGCCAAACAATGGTAGGCGGCTTACAACCCGTCCCTGCTCTGACAGTTCAAGGGCACATTTGGGAATTTGGGTCAAAAACGCGGTGAGGAAATATACTCCATCGCTGAAATACCAGCGAGCAAATTCAAAAACGGGCGGAGCGACATACAGCGGTAATCCTGCAATGAATATTAAATGACGCGCGGGACCGAGACGAGCCGGAGACGTTTCTCCACACCGGTCGGCCCTCGGCTCGCCTCAAAAAAAGCCGCGGAAAAAAAATTAAAACAAACAAACAAACAATCCGGATGGAAAGCACTGAAACAACAAACCGCCCTCGCGTTCGTCTGCAGCCTGCACGTGCGAGCTTAACGGAGCGGCCTTTCCGTTTGCTTTGACCTTTTCGTTTGGAAATGCAGTCGGGAGCGACGCGGCAGACGCCGGCTCGCTTTAAATATAGCTCGCTCTTTAGGGCCGGTCGGCAGCGCTAGGGGAGAGAGGGGGGGGGGGGGGGGGTCTCCTGTGCGAACCTGCGCGTCTGTCTGTGCTGTAACTGGCGCAGGCTGGCAGTGACATCATCCTTTCTTTAAGCAGGCCGTGTGGTTCTTTGGCAGTACTGGTGTAACCTAAAGGTCACAGGTTCGATTCCTGGGTAGGACACTGCCTGTATGTGCCCTTGAGCAAGGTACTCAACCTGCATTGCTTCAGTGTATATATCCAGCTGTATGAATGGATGCAATGTAAACGCTGTGTAAAAAGTTGTGTAAGTCACTCTGGATAACAGCATCTGCTAAATGCCCATAATTTAATGTCTTCTATGCGAACCTGCGTGTCTGTCTGTGCTGTAACTGGCGCAGGCTGGCAGTGACATCATCCTTTCTTTAAGCAGTACAGGTCGTGTATTAGGTTAGCACTTAATTATTATTTCACCTGTGCCTACATTTCCCAGGAATCCCTGGGTGGCCCTTTCTCTGGACTTCTCTCTGACTCTCACACATACACGCACATGCACACATACACACACACACACACACATACATGCACGCACACACACAGACATACACGCACGCACACACACGCAAACACACACACACACACACACGCACATACAAACACACACACACCCAAAACAAGTTACCTTGACGTTCAGTATGCTGAATGCTTCAGTATTTTCAGATGCTGTTAAATAAGAAAGTCTCTCACATCTCGCCCTCCTCACATAGTATCCCCTGTAACCTGCCTGCCTGTCTGGCCACCGATTTGAGCTCCCAGAGAGATCTGCAGGAGTGGTGATGCCAAACTTTTAAAGAAAAACAAATACAGAAACTTTCATTCAGTCAGCCTTGCACAGTGCAGTCTAAAGATAACAGACACTGATAAAATCCAAAGATAAACACAATAATAATAAAAGCTGCATTTCATCCAGCAGCCGTCAATCAAGACAGAACAAACAGAATGTCGCGTATTTTGAGGTATGGATGGGGGTATGATCGGGTGATCGAGTGCGTATTTGGACGTCTTGCAACCGTCCTGCTCCGACGTGTCGGAACACCAACTGCCCCTAACCAACCCCCCCGCCCCCCACCGGCCCCCCTTGCTGACAGACGTCTTCATCACCCATCACTCTCTCACCGCCCCCCTCCGCCCCCCTTCTCAGCCCGCAGAAAAAAAAACACGTTCAGAAAAGTCGAGAGATTTCATCTCCGAGAGCATTTGGCGCACACCGGGTACATTTTTAATGAAGTAACAAAAAAAAATATCAATGCGCTCGCGTCCATGCTTACTCCTTATTTGAGCCTCTGGGAAACAAGCTTGGGGCAGCACTCTAAACACAGAGAGCAAACAGGGGGAAGGCCTGGCTCTCTGAGCCTCAGAGAACAGCGGTTACATAATGCCCTGGTGTTCGGACGAAGAGGAGTATGAGTCACCGCGAAGGCCTTTTTTCTTTCTTTCTTTCTTTCATTATTTTTTTTTCCCCGGCCGCTTAAACCCAGACGTACCGCAGCAGTGGCTGATGGGAAGGAACGCCGGTTCCAGAACGTGTTGCGGCAGCTCGGCACAAGCGCGCGCTGGCTGGGCCGTCTCCGCGAGGCTAACGCGCGCTGGCCGGACCGTCTCCGCGAGGCTAACGCACGCTGGCCGGACCGTCTCCGCGAGGCTAACGCGCGCTGGCTGGACCGTCTCCGCGAGGCTAACGCGCGCTGGCTGGGCCGTCTCCGCGAGGCTAACGCGCGCTGGCTGGGCCGTCTCCGCGAGGCTAACGCGCGCTGGCTGGACCGTCTCCGCGAGGCTAACGCGCGCTGGCTGGGCCGTCTCCGCGAGGCTAACGCGCGCTGGCTGGACCGTCTCCGCGAGGCTAACGCGCGCTGGCTGGGCCGTCTCCGCGAGGCTAGCGCGCGCTGGCTGGACCGTCTCCGCGAGGCTAACGCGCGCTGGCTGGGCCGTCTCCGCGAGGCTAACGCGCGCTGGCTGGACCGTCTCCGCGAGGCTAACGCGCGCTGGCTGGGCCGTCTCCGCGAGGCTAACGCGCGCTGGCTGGGCCGTCTCCGCGAGGCTAACGCGCGCTGGCTGGACCGTCTCCGCGAGGCTAACGCGCGCTGGCTGGACCGTCTCCGCGAGGCTAACGCGCGCTGGCTGGACCGTCTCCGCGAGGCTAACGCGCGCTGGCTGGACCGTCTCCGCGAGGCTAACGCGCGCTGGCTGGGCCGTCTCCGCGAGGCTAGCGCGCGCTGGCTGGGCCGTCTCCGCGAGGCTAGCGCGCGCTGGCTGGGCCGTCTCCGCGAGGCTAGCGCGCGCTGGCTGGACCGTCTCCGCGAGGCTAACGCGCGCTGGCTGGACCGTCTCCGCGAGGCTAACGCGCGCTGGCTGGCCCGTCTCCGCGAGGCTAGCGCGCGCTGGCTGGACCGTCTCCGCGAGGCTAACGCGCGCTGGCTGGACCGTCTCCGCGAGGCTAACGCGCGCTGGCTGGACCGTCTCCGCGAGGCTAACGCGCGCTGGCTGGCCCGTCTCCGCGAGGCTAGCGCGCGCTGGCTGGGCCGTCTCCGCGAGGCTAGCGCGCGCTGGCTGGACCGTCTCCGCGAGGCTAACGCGCGCTGGCTGGGCCGTCTCCGCGAGGCTAACGCGCGCTGGCTGGACCGTCTCCGCGAGGCTAACGCGCGCTGGCTGGACCGTCTCCGCGAGGCTAACGCGCGCTGGCTGGGCCGTCTGCGCGAGGCTAACGCGCGCTGGCTGGGCCGTCTCCGCGAGGCTAACGCGCGCTGGCTGGACCGTCTCCGCGAGGCTAACGCGCGCTGGCTGGGCCGTCTCCGCGAGGCTAACGCGCGCTGGCTGGACCGTCTCCGCGAGGCTAACGCGCGCTGGCTGGACCGTCTCCGCGAGGCTAACGCGCGCTGGCTGGACCGTCTCCGCGAGGCTAACGCGCGCTGGCTGGACCGTCTCCGCGAGGCTAACGCGCGCTGGCTGGACCGTCTCCGCGAGGCTAACGCGCGCTGGCTGGGCCGTCTCCGCGAGGCTAACGCGCGCTGGCTGGACCGTCTCCGCGAGGCTAACGCGCGCTGGCTGGGCCGTCTCCGCGAGGCTAACGCGCGCTGGCTGGACCGTCTCCGCGAGGCTAACGCGCGCTGGCTGGACCGTCTCCGCGAGGCTAACGCGCGCTGGCTGGACCGTCTCCGCGAGGCTAACGCGCGCTGGCTGGGCCGTCTCCGCGAGGCTAAGGCCGCTCGTTTGGGCTTCGGGTCGAGCGACGAGCGCCGTCGTTGTTGCCAGGCTACGGTTGTCATTGACACGGACCGATCGCCGCGAAGCCGAACGCAAAGCGGTTTGCACACGGAGGGGACGGTCTGGGGAGAGTGGACGGATTCAACGAGAACGAAAATAAAATAAAAAGAAATGATAAAAACTAAGTGAGGTGGCGATTAAATGCGATTTTCTAGCAATGAAGTGATAAAACTTTAACTTGTTATTGCCTTGCTTTCAGGGCATCCGAGCTCCCAGAAATAAATCACGGTGAAAATAAGCACATTTTAATGCTGTTTATTTTAGCGTGCCGTGTCCTTCCATCAACATAATGAATCTGTGTTTTCAGGTGATCTTTAATGTATGCATAATAATAAACGTGCTCGGTGTTAATTCAACTCTTAGAACAGCGCTCGCATGAGCCCAGGAGTAGCACGTACTGCGTCAGAGCTGATGTAATACTGATCTTTCTGCTTGGGCAGCCACATGTGATTTTTCACGTTTTTATGGCGTGAAGGTGTTTGTCAGCGTTGGCGGCTGTGTGACCATGGCACAGCTTCTCCGACAGCTCACTTAATGTGATGCAGCACAGGCAGTGCAGCTGCGTACCGGTTTAAGAACCTGGTCCTGCCAGGGCATCACTATGGGTACATGTGTGCCAGTTTAACAGCCTGGCAGTGCCAGGGCATCACTATGGGTACATGTGTGCCAGTTTAACAGCCTGGCACTGCCAGGGCATCACTATGGGTACATGTGTGCCAGTTTAACAGCCTGGCACTGCCAGGGCAGCATTCTGGGCACATGTGTGCCAGTTTAACAACTTGGCACTGCCAGGGCATCACTATGGGTACATGTGTGCCAGTTTAACAGCCTGGCACTGCCAGGGCAGCATTCTGGGCACATGTGTGCCAGTTTAACAACTTGGCACTGCCAGGGCATCATTATGGGTACATGTGTGCCAGTTTAACAGCCTGGCACTGCCAGGGCATCACTATGGGTACATGTGTGCCAGTTTAACAGCCTGGCACTGCCAAGGCAGCATTCTGGGCACATGTGTGCAAGTTTAACAACTTGGCACTGCCAGGGCATCACTATGGGTACATGTGTGCCACTTTATCATCCTGGCACTGCCAGGGCATCACTATGGGTACATGTGTGCCACTTTATCATCCTGGCACTGCCAGGGCATCACTATGGGTACAGGTTCATGCTTACACCCTTGGCTTCGTGGTCAGTTCTCCTGCGGGCGCCTACATCGGCGCGACCTCAGCGACTGGCGCTGCGCGATGGCGCAGAAAATAAAATAAAAAGAAATGATAAAAACTAAGTGAGGTGGCGATTAAATGCGATTTTCTAGCAATGAAGTGATAAAACTTTAACTTGTTATTGCCTTGCTTTCAGGGCATCCGAGCTCCCAGAAATAAATCACGGTGAAAATAAGCACATTTTAATGCTGTTTATTTTAGCGTGCCGTGTCCTTCCATCAACATAATGAATCTGTGTTTTCAGGTGATCTTTAATGTATGCATAATAATAAACGTGCTCGGTGTTAATTCAACTCTTAGAACAGCGCTCGCATGAGCCCAGGAGTAGCACGTACTGCGTCAGAGCTGATGTAATACTGATCTTTCTGCTTGGGCAGCCACATGTGATTTTTCACGTTTTTATGGCGTGAAGGTGTTTGTCAGCGTTGGCGGCTGTGTGACCATGGCACAGCTTCTCCGACAGCTCACTTAATGTGATGCAGCACAGGCAGTGCAGCTGCGTACCGGTTTAAGAACCTGGTCCTGCCAGGGCATCACTATGGGTACATGTGTGCCAGTTTAACAGCCTGGCAGTGCCAGGGCATCACTATGGGTACATGTGTGCCAGTTTAACAGCCTGGCAGTGCCAGGGCATCACTATGGATACATGTGTGCCAGTTTAACAGCCTGGCCCTGCCAGGGCATTACTATGGGTACATGTGTGCCAGTTTAACAGCCTGGCACTGCCAAGGCAGCATTCTGGGCACATGTGTGCAAGTTTAACAACTTGGCACTGCCAGGGCATCACTATGGGTACATGTGTGCCACTTTATCATCCTGGCACTGCCAGGGCATCACTATGGGTACATGTGTGCCACTTTATCATCCTGGCACTGCCAGGGCATCACTATGGGTACAGGTTCATGCTTACACCCTTGGCTTCGTGGTCAGTTCTCCTGCGGGCGCCTACATCGGCGCGACCTCAGCGACTGGCGCTGCGCGATGGCGAGCACGTTCCCGGAGAGCGGAGAGACACGGGAGAGAGCGGTCAGCTCGTCTCAAATCGCAAGAGACAGGAACTGTGTGTTACAAAAGGTTGCAGGTTCGATTCCCAGGTAGGACACTGCCGCTGTACCCTTGAACAAGGTAATTAACCTGCATTGCTTCAGTATATATCCAGCTGTATGAATGGATGCAATGTAAATGCTAAGTAAAAAAAAGTTGTGTAAGTCGCTCTGGATAAGAGCGTCCACTAAATGCCTGTAATGTAATGTAACGTTAAACGCACAGCAAAACCCTTCAGTTGTTAATCAGCTCAGACAGAGCTCTCGTACACTCCAACAGTGAACATCTACTGCGTTTGCTCATCCATACACATGAAAGGGTTAAGATAATTAACAATGAGAATTAATGATGATAAAAAAATGATGACAATAACTATCTAGGGTTATCATTTGTTGATGGACACTTGTGACAGTGCTGTATTAAGCTGGCGCTGAAGGTGTAGGTAAGGCCAGGGTGCTGGCTAATGTTTCACCCTGACATTTCCATGTTGTATTGGTAATACATTTTATGGGCGGCAGTGTAGTACAATAGTACAACGTTGTACCCTTGAGCAAGGTACTTAACCTGCATTGCTTTAGTATGTATCCAGCTGCATAAATGGAATGGAATGCAGAGTAAATGTTGTCTAAGTCGCCCTGGATTAGAGTGTCTGCAAAATGCCTGTAAAGTCATGTAATGTAAACAATGTTTCTCACCATTGGCTGGAGAGCTAATCTGGTGCATGCCACCATAGGGCAAGCCAAAGCAATCTAAATTCTTAAGCTCACAATACAGTCATTTGAAAGCTACTTTTAACCAAAGTGACTTCCAAGCAAACACCAATAGACCTAGAAACAGGCCGAGCTTCAAAAAAAAAAAAAAAAAAGTGCCATGATCAAGGTTCACCCTTCAAGACCCACAAAAATTAAGGGAAGGGATAGTTTTTTAATTATTATTATTAAATAGTAACATTGCGGGTGTGGCCTGGAAATGTGGGTTCTCAACTAAAGGTTCTCAACCCTGTTGCTGGAGATCTACGGTACTCACGATTTTCATCTCAACCCTAATTTGGCACATTCAATTCTACGAATCAGCAGCTCAATGAGATTTATAGCTGTTTGCTTTGTTTAGAGTTGGAGTGAAAACCTACAGGTCGACAGCTCTCTAGGAACAGGGTTGGGCAGCCCTGCTCAAGCTGTTGAGTGAGGCGTGTTTTGTTCAGGTTGGTGTGAAAACCTACATGATGGTAGATCTCCAAGAATGGGGTTGCGCAACCTTGCTCTAGCTGTTGAATGAGGTGTGTCTTGTTATAGTTGGACTGAAAACCCACAGGTCGATAGATCTCCAGGAATAGGGTGGGGCAGCCCTGCTCTCAGAAACAGGGTTGGGAGTCATTGTGTTTGACATTTAAAAAATTAAAATTAAAAAATTAAAAAAACAGCTGGTGATGGATCCACAACCAGTCATTTACCATTGAACCACTGCCGCTTTGGGCAAGATAAGAGCGAAGGTCGGGCGTAAGAGTTTCCAGGGGTCTTGAGGACACGATGGAACATCTATTGTTCTTTTTATTCTTCTATTATTCCTGCTAGCTTTCGCCTCAGCTGTAACCTGCTTAACCTCCATTCTATTTGCTGTGATAGGTCCCTTGTTGTGTTTCTGTCACATTCCATTCTACTGCTACTTTGCACCAGGCCGGCCAGTGGAGGATGGGCTCCCCCTCCATAGCCGAGTTACTCTCAAGATTTCTTCCCATCGGGGAGTTTTTCTCTCGCCGCCATTTGAGGGTTTTCTCTCCACTGGGAGTTTTTTTTTTTTTTTTTTACCTTATTTACTTGCTTATTTGGGGTTTCAGGTCTGGTGTTTGCTCTGCTTGCTCTTTTTTTGCTCTGTCTCTTTGTCTTGCTACTCTGTAACGCGTCTTTGTGACAGTTCTCGGTAAAAAGCTAGCTGCACAGGATGAAAAAGGAAACGCCCTTATATCACACCTCCACTGTACTCAACGGTAAAGTCAGAGAGATGATCAGCATGCTCTCCCTCCACAAGGCCACGGTCCCTGCTGGTGTTCAGGCATGGACTCACTTGAGTGTAACTTCGTCCGTCTCGAGCTCATTGGCATTTGCTCACCACGTTAAATGCACCTTCGCGAAAATCGCTTTGGCTAAAAACCATCAGCTATGTGACAAAATTGTAAATGATACATTTGGGGGGGGGGGGGGGAATCCAGCGGCTCCAAGCAAGCGCTAACGAACCCGCGTCCCGTTGGCTGCCCCCGCCCCCCGGATGAAACCGCGGGTGTGGGGGGGCGTCTGGAGCAAACATAAACCACGCAGTCAGAGCACCGATTTTCACATTAGACATCAAGGACACCTGGACTGTAATTACAGCCCAATTACGCTCCTGACCGCGCCCTGCAGCATA
The DNA here is from genome assembly GCA_039654925.1 of Anguilla pacifica. Taxonomy (NCBI): domain Eukaryota; kingdom Metazoa; phylum Chordata; class Actinopteri; order Anguilliformes; family Anguillidae; genus Anguilla; species Anguilla pacifica. The sequence goes on along the minus strand of CM077291.1, from coordinate 3,496,477 downwards.
TCTCCATTTAACCCTGAGATGGGCAGAGATCGCCAGCACGTGAGGATGTCTGACTCAGGAAAGAAACGGGGTGGGGGGGTGGGGGGGCCGGGGGAGGGGTGGTGGGGTGGGGGGTGGGGGGTGGCGGGGGGGGGGGGCTACTAATTACGCCACTGCCGATTTGTGTGCCTGTTAAGTGCCCGTCAAACACTGTAGTCCTGTGAGTGCCCTTAAACACTTTTACACGCAAAGGTGAAAATATGAGATTTTTCCTTTGGCGGGAAGCCGCCTGTGGTGCATCTGCTCTACGGCGCCCCCTACCTGTAGCGCTGTAGCCAGTAAAAACGTAGCACTTCTGTTGCTGTTTCTCTCCCAGGCACAAACAGACAAGGGAACGCTTGGTCCAAGCAGATCAAAGTTAGATTCCAGAATGCAATGACTGTGTGTGAGTGTGAGTGTGGGGGGGGGGGGGGGTGGTGGGGTGGGGTGGTGCCTGTGCATGTGTGTGTGGTTTTGTGTGTGCGTGTGTGTTTGTGTACGTGTGTGTGTGTGTGTGTGTGTGCCTGTGCGTGAGTGTGTGTGTGTGTGTGTGTGTGTGTGTGCCTGTGCATGAGTGTGTGTGTGTGTGTGTATGTGTGTATGCCTGTGATTTAAACTGGTTTTTCATGCATGTACTTACACCGGATGTGGTGATGAAATTCTGTAGGACGGAATCCTCCTCAGCCCAAAGCTCTCTAGACATTCTGCATCTGATAACCAAGCACTCCGCGCATCTGATAACCAAGCACTCCGCGCATCTGATAACAACACAAAGTGCTCAGTTTCTCCGAAAGACGCGAGAAGTACTCAGAGAATGTTGCCCCAGCAGCGTGAACGTTAGCACTGCGATAGCCGCCGCGGGAGAATAAGAAGTCTGCGTTACAGCCTGAGATCTGATTAACCTTCGCTACGTGACTGCAGCCAGATTACAGACTGATGAGACTGAGAACGGTTCCTTTACGTCTCAGAAGTTCAGCCCCCCCGCTGGGGGCGGGCGATACTCTCGCAAAAAAAAAAGGTACGAGGCAAACAATGCCAGCCTCCTGTGGGTAGCAGCGCAACGATCTGCTTCTATATTTGGACAATCCAATATATACCACGGCGCTGTCTACGAGTTGGAACTGAGCCTGTTTTTTTTTTTTTTACTGTCTAAGGATTAAACTGCAAATCCTACCCCCCCTCCCACTCCACCCCTCCCCAAAACAGCCCCCCCCCCCGCCCCCCCACCTTCTCCTGTACTTACAGCCTCATCCTGCAGACGCTCGTCATTTTACCGCCATTTTTACGTCCAGAAATCCTGATGATTCAGCTCATTAGGAGGGAGCTGTTTTTGAAAGTGGCAGGCAGATAATTGCAAAAGGACAAAAAAAAAACAAACCGTGTGTGTGTGTGTGTGTGTGTGTGTGTGTGTGTGAGATTGTGTGTGTGTGTGTGTGTGTGTGTGTGAGAGTGTGTGTGTGTGTGTGTGTGTGTGTGTGAGAGAGTGTGTGTGTGTGTGTGTGTGTATGTGTGTGTGTGAGAGTGTGTGTGTGTGTGTGTGTGTGTGTGAGAGAGTGTGTGTGTGTGTGTGTGTGTGTGTGTGTGTCTTTAAGGACGCATCGGAAATCACAAGCATGAGGTGCTTTTGGCTTCATTTCGCTGGAATGTTCCACGGTGGCAATTAGGCACATCTGAGTCGGGCCTGTGGAATTAGCTGACTGAACCGAAATTACTTTTTTTTCTTCCTCTTCTCAACATCATATGTCGTTCATCTTTTCCTATTTTTAATGCTCATAACTGGAAACTACTACCATTCTGGGGATGGGAAGGAGGGGGAAAAAAAAGTTATTCAGTAATTTCAAGGGAGTTGGGTCTAAATTGGTTTTGGACTGAATTTAATAAGGTGTTGGGTGAACGATAAACAAAAAAACAACAAAACAGAATCATTAAAACCTAAATCTACTATTTCTTGCCGCACGCACCCACATGCACACACAGACACACACCAACAGACACACACACACACACACATGCACACACAGATGCACATCCACAGACACACAGACACACACACAAACACACACACACACACGCACACGCAGATGCACATCCACAGACATAGACACACACAGGCATGCACACGCGCGTACGCACGTACACACCCACACACAAACATGGGGAAGATTTAAGAATAAGCAATAAGGTGGATCCAAAAAAAAATATGACAGTGCCAGCACGTTTCTGCTTTTGTCATCAACTATGCAAAACAGTCGATAAGGGCTGTGGCTCAGTCATTTTACCGGCAGACCACTCGATGTTTAGGGCTGATCCCAGGAGACCCAGTCATTACAAATGACAAAAGGGTGTCCTTGTGCCACCGGCCTATGCCTTTTAAAGAGCGCAATATCTTTAGACAATGAGTTCATGCAAGGGTTACAGGTAGGGGATCTTTATGTGATGCTGTACCTAATCAAGTGAAACAAGCAACAGAATAAACAGTTAGCATGCTGTAGGTCCAGGAAGACTTTTCAACAACCTATATATCGATACCGAAATCACTGGTATGCTGTGGCTTAATTTGACTAGCTTTGTATAAACCAACATATATATATATATATATATATATCAGTCTGTGAGAAAATAAATGTAAAAATGAGGAGTAATGCTGGGTTTGGCCAAGTTCCCAGCAGTGTAATTTATAGACCACATAGCCTGTAATGCAAAGGTTTGCAGCCTTGGTCCTGTTTGCCTTACTGTGTCTCTTGGCTTCTATGAAAATAGATTGTACAGTGGATAACTGTAATTCAAATCTGACGGCAGGTTAAATAAAAATTCTTCCCACACCAATATACATTAAGCTGTTTAATATAAATTCTAAGGGCACCACCTATGTGATTTGATTGACAGATTGCATAAACAGCACAGATTGGTGTAGAAAAAAAAACCCTGCAATGGTCTGCTAGATTAATTTACAAACTAGACTATTGCTCATTTTGTGCATTATATTATATTAACAAATGAAATGCAGCCTAAATTTTCCCAAAAAATTTAATTTCTCAAGGCTGTGTCTCAGAAAAAATCAAACACTCGCTTCAGAAATGCCTCAGAGTGTCTGCATCTTATAACACATACATAACATATTTATAACCTCTCTATAAGAGTGACATAACTGCCGCATTGTGTATTCACCATGACTAATTATATGCTACACAAAGAGAACATACTTTAAACCATAAAAAAGTTTGAGGATCTTCAAATAATTTATGTCATGTGCTTCCATGTGGCCTGTCAAGCTTACAATAATATATAATTGATACTTTATGCATGTATTGCACCATTTTCGTGTTGTAGTTATTAATATGTTATATATGCATTATAAAAACCGAGATAAACATCTGCGCTGATTGTACAGTACCATACAACCACACTGTACAGCACTCATCTACAGTACCCATCTACAAAAACATATTCATTGACTAAATGGACTGCATTTATATAGCGCTTTTATCCAAAGCGCTTTACAATTGATGCCGCTCATTTGCCAGAGCAGTTAGGGATTAGGTGTCTTGCTCAAGGACACTTCGACACACCCAGGGCGGGGTTTGAACCGGCAACCCTCCGACTGCCAGACAATCAGTCTTACCTCCTGAGCTTATGTTGCCCCTATGTTGACTAGTTAGAGAAAGAAGGATACGACTTGCTATACAATCATTTTTTAAAAATGACAATTAATTATATAAATGCTGTCAGCCATTGAGCAAATGTATCATTTTAGCCAATGGAATTACAGTGAATCTGAAAAGCTAAGAATGTATATGACTTTCAAAGATATCTATAAGGCTAATAAAAAATCTGGAATCACTAGGGTTGGTGTCACCCAGTGCGGTCGACCGGGGGGGGGGGGGGGGGATGCTGTTGGATGCTGTTGACGGGGGGTGGGGTGGGGGTTTGCCCATAGCCACACATGCACATACACACACACACACACGCACACACAAGCACATGCATGCACACACACACATACACACTCATGCACACGCATGCAAACATACACGTACATGCACACACACACACACACCTGCACACACACACACACACACACACAAATGCCAAGATTTGACTGTAAGATGCGTGAAGTCATCTTTGCAGCAGAAAGAACATTCTTATACTTATCATTCTTCACATTCAGTGTGCAGCCACACAACAAATCAAACACATTGCATCCTGGTCCTGTGATAGATTCATTAGCTACTGTCAGCTCTGTATGGATGCTCAACATGCTATTTGCATATTTTAGAGGCTGTCTGTGATTTGTGTGTCACAGACACATACATACTGCACCATTATCTCCTTTCTTTTCATTCGATATGATGCATTTTTAGCCCATATGCAGTTTAAACAGAACACACACACACACACACACGCACACACACACACACACACACACACACACACACACACACGCACACACACACACACGCACACACACGCACACACACGCACACACACACACACACACACACACACACACACACAGCTCGATAGGCTGCTTGCATGTTAAGCTGCTCCGCGCATGTTAAACTTTATGCAGACGTAATCTTGTTGCGTTTGTGACGTTAAACTGGCGCAGCGATAAATCCGGCGCGCTCTGTCGAAGGCGAGGCGCTCGGCTGTCAATCACACGGCTGTCACGCCGGAGGCGGAGCCGCGCTTTGGAATGGGGGGGAAATTTGCGTGGGCGGTGGTCGCCAAAAAAAAACATGATATAGTAGCGGAACTACGTTCTTTTCCGACTCTCGGTTACGGTAACGCACGCACAGACACAGGCGTACGGCCGGGTGTGTGTTTTAAGGCTTGTGTAACGCACGCACAGACACAGGCGTACGGCCAGATGTGTATTTTGAGGCTTGTTGGCACTGTCAGAGACGTACAGTAACGCACACACAGACACAGGCGCACGGCCCGGGTGTGTGTTTTAAGGCTGGTGTAACACACACACAGACACAGGCGCACGGCCCGGGTGTGTGTTTTAAGGCTGGTGTAACGCACACACAGACACAGGCGTACGGCCGGGTGTGTGTTTTAAGGCTTGTGTAACGCACACACAGACACAGGCGTACGGCCCGGGTGTGTGTTTTAAGGCTGGTGTAACGCACACACAGACACAGGCGCACGGCCCGGGTGTGTGTTTTAAGGCTGGTGTAACGCACACACAGACACAGGCGCACGGCCCGGGTGTGTGTTTTAAGGCTGGTGTAACGCACACACAGACACAGGCGTACGGCCCGGGTGTGTGTCTTAAGGCTGGTGTAACGCACACACAGACACAGGCGTACGGCCCGGGTGTGTGTTTTAAGGCTGGTGTAACGCACACACAGACACAGGCGTACGGCCCGGGTGTGTGTTTTAAGGCTGGTGTAACGCACACACAGACACAGGCGTAAGGCCCGGGTGTGTGTTTAAAGGCTGGTGTAACGCACACACAGACACAGGCGTACGACCCGAGTGTGTGTCTTAAGGCTGGTGTAACGCACACACAGACACAGGCGTACGGCCCGGGTGTGTGTTTTAAGGCTGGTGTAACGCACACACAGACACAGGCGTACGGCCCGGGTGTGTGTTTTAAGGCTGGTGTAACGCACACACAGACACAGGCGTACGGCCCGGGTGTGTGTTTTAAGGCTCGTGTAACGCACACACAGACACAGGCGCACGGCCCGGGTGTATGTTTTAAGGCTGGTGTAACGCACACACAGACACAGGCGTACGGCCCGGGTGTGTGTTTTAAGGCTGGTGTAACGCACACACAGACACAGGCGTACGGCCCGGGTGTGTGTCTTAAGGCTGGTGTAACGCACACACAGACACAGGCGTACGGCCCAGGTGTGTGTATTAAGGCTGGTGTAACGCACACACAGACACAGGCGTACGGCCCGGGTGTGTGTTTTAAGGCTGGTGTAACGCACACACAGACACAGGCGTACGGCCCGGGTGTGTGTTTTAAGGCTGGTGTAACGCACACACAGACACAGGCGTACGGCCCGGGTGTGTGTTTTAAGGCTGGTGTAACGCACACACAGACACAGGCGTACGGCCCGGGTGTGTGTTTTAAGGCTGGTGTAACGCACACACAGACACAGGCGCACGGCCCAGGTGTGTGTTTTAAGGCTGGTGTAACGCACACACAGACACAGGCGTACGGCCCGGGTGTGTGTTTTAAGGCTTGTGTAACACACACACAGACACAGGCGTACGGCCGGGGTGTGTGTTTTAAGGCTGGTGTAACGCACACACAGACACAGGCGTACGGCCCGGGTGTGTGTCTTAAGGCTGGTGTAACACACACACAGACACAGGCGTACGGCCCGGGTGTGTGTTTTAAGGCTGGTGTAACGCACACACAGACACAGGCGTACGGCCCGGGTGTGTGTCTTAAGGCTGGTGTAACACACACACAGACACAGGCGTACGGCCCGGGTGTGTGTTTTAAGGCTGGTGTAACGCACACACAGACACAGGCGCACGGCCCGGGTGTGTGTTTTAAGGCTGGTGTAACGCACACACAGACACAGGCGTACGGCCCGGGTGTGTGTTTTAAGGCTGGTGTAACGCACACACAGACACAGGCGTACGGCCCGGGTGTGTGTTTTAAGGCTGGTGTAACGCACACACAGACACAGGCGTACGGCCCGGGTGTGTGTCTTAAGGCTGGTGTAATGCACACACAGACACAGGCATACGGCCCGGGTGTGTGTTTTAAGGCTGGTGTAACGCACACACAGACACAGGCGTACGGCCCGGGTGTGTGTTTTAAGGCTGGTGTAACGCACACACAGACACAGGCGTACGGCCCGGGTGTGTGTTTTAAGGCTGGTGTAACGCACACACAGACACAGGCGCACGGCCCGGGTGTATGTTTTAAGGCTGGTGTAACGCACACACAGACACAGGCGTACGGCCCGGGTGTGTGTTTTAAGGCTGGTGTAACGCACACACAGACACAGGCGCACGGCCCGGGTGTGTGTTTTAAGGCTGGTGTAACGCACACACAGACACAGGCGCACGGCCCAGGTGTGTGTTTTAAGGCTGGTGTAACGCACACACAGACACAGGCGCACGGCCCGGGTGTGTGTTTTAAGGCTGGTGTAATGCACACACAGACACAGGCGTACGGCCCGGGTGTGTGTTTTAAGGCTGGTGTAATGCACACACAGACACAGGCGTACGGCCCGGGTGTGTGTCTTAAGGCTCGTTGGTCACCGGCGGAGACGCGCGGTTCAGCTTACGCGCTGTGACACATCGGACGGGTCGTTTACTTTTACGGCCCATTTCAATAACAAACGAGGCCCGGCCCCGGTCCCGGACGGACGGGGAGAAAAAAAAGCCCTCTGACAGCGGTCGGGTCTCTGAGTCACCTCCGCTCGGCGAAGATTCATCTTCCCCCCGCTTCCGCGCGCGCAACGCAAAACAGATAACGGATGAAATAAATGAACATTCCATATCCGACGGTCAACACTTTGTCTCGTGACATTTTATTTCTGAATCATCGGACAATTTGGACACAAAAGAAGCTTAGTATTGATCGTACAGTCATTCGTAAACCCCCCCGTCCCCCCCCCCCACTTCCTCCTCCTGTGGGCTTTTTGGTTATGAGTTATGTGGAAGAGGGATTCTACGTCTCGAGGGGGGGGGGGGGTTTGTGCTAAAGCTGATGATGTTTTTTTTGAGTTGTTTTTTTTTTAAACCACTGAACCTTAAGCTTACATTTCACACATTTACAGGAAGGATCAAGCTGACGCTTGTGAGGAGTCTGGTCAAGGCTCTCGTGTTCAAAATGTTAGTGCAACATGCGGATCACCCAGTACTTGTTTACAGTTTTGTTGTCGTTGTTGTTTTACTTTGTCCCTTTTTATATATTTGTATGTATTTTGTTCTGTGTGGACACCAGGAAGAGTAGCTGTTGCGATGGTAACAGCTAATGGGGATCCTAATAAACTAAGAAACTAAACTAAGTACTCCTGTTATGGCTACAGTAGCTAATTTTGAAGATGTTTTTGTGTGTGTGTGTGTGTGTGTGTTAGTACCCCTGAGAACAAGATAAAATATGGCGGCCATATGTCTTTGGGTCAGTGAGCCTTGGTCCGAAGTTTGCTTTACTTAAAACCATAGAGTGCAGAAAAATATGGACAAAGTCACTGTGATTTCACCCATTGACTCTCCATGGGCTTGGGAAAAGCTTTTTTGAAGCCTGGGAAGTGTAGTTCATGGGCGCCGCCATGTTGCACAAATTGGAGCCAGAGACTGTGCAGTAGGGACATGAAGTCCAGTTGTTGACTAAGTGTGCGAGATACAGTGACTCAGTAGTGATGCAAATTGTCCCTGATTCGTCCACAAAATATTACCGGCTTGTCCAAATAGCACAAGAACTTAACAAATCGGCATATGGGGAGACATTAGACGAAGTAAAAATGCCTATTGCAACTTTTTCTTGAGGAAAAAAATGATTGACTTACCACATATTTATACATATTTTTTGCCATATTGTTACCATTGACTTACACTGAAACAGGTGGCTGGAACACCTATACTGGAGCCAACAGCACTGGCGCTAGTGAGCAACGTCTCTCAACAAGGCCAGGAAGTGAGCTTCAAAAACACAGCCCAGTTTTGGCCGCTTGCTTGAAACCGAACCTTACAGTTATCAGAATTTGCAGACTGCTGAAAGCAACCAAGCAATGAGTCAAACAAGAAAATCTGTAGAAGTGCAATGCCCAATGCATACAATACAGATAGATATATTATGCGCGGATTCCCACTCTTTAACAAGTGACATCCTATTTTGGGAGTATTGCAAAAAGAATGCATTTCTTATCAAAAAACAGAACGTGGCACATTCTCTCTTTCATCATGTGTTTTTTTTGTTTTTTTGCCTCCCCACAATAATCAGTCATTCTTAATAAGATGTCTGATTGAGGCTTGTATTCATTATCTCACAGCGCTGATGTTTAAGGAAACTGAAGTAAGCCCCATCCAAATGCACAAAGTTTGCTTCTCCGCACCGTTCAATGTGTGTCTCAGATTAATTTATTTATTTTATTTTTTTGTGTGTCTGCTTGAGGGACTGCAAAAAAATAAATAAATAAATAAATAAAAAATTAATGGAAAGAAATGCCGTTACCATGCCAACGACATCTAGTTTCTCACACCATGTTGATGCGTCTAATTTGATGAAGGCAAACAACACTTCCCATTGTGAGGCTGGTTAAGAAATGTATTTGAAGGAACACAGCACAAAAAAAACAAAAAATGACACAAACATATTAGAAATTATTATGAAGTATTTATGAAGAATGACTGTGATGTGATCTTGACAGCCTGACTCTGAGGTACGTACTGCACATGGCACTGGTTTCGGTCACCATTCTTCTGTCACAACACCGCTCAACACCAACTGCACGTATTGACCAGACCTGGGTCAAATACATATTTGTTTTGGATTCAAATACTTTTCCGTGCCCTATTGATCTTGCCTGGTGTAACTGAGCCTGCCAATATGACCAGAAGGTGGGGTTTTGCACTTTTCTGAGAGTATTTCATTGGCTCCAATACACCAGACAAGATCAGTAAAGAGTAGAAAAGTATTTGAATCCAAAACAAACACGTATTTGACCCAGGTCTGTTATTGACATGCCGCTACCCAAACCCAGGCGCGATATTGTTGGTCCTCATCCAGGAAGCCATGCCAGCAGAAACACACCTTTTTGGGGAACTTTTGTGTATTTTTTTTTTCTCATTAAATCAAACTTACAGTATGGATCAGACTTAAATGTCTGAGGGGGTCTTATCATAAAAGATGAACATTGTGATTGACACCATTTTCAAGTGTTTTTTTTCTCTCTCTCTCCTTGCATCCCAATTTTTTTAGGTTGCAAAAATAAGACTTACCCCTTGATGCAACCCAAATGAGAATATTTCAACAGCTGCACCACAAAGAAAAAGTGAATGGGGGCACAGCGGGGCGGGGGGGGGTGTATCAAGTTAGATGTGTTTTTATCAAATCCAGCACCAAGCATCGGCACAGATCTGAAAGGAAATCTTAGTGAAATTTGGTGCGGGTACTCGATGAGGAACAGCTGGAAGCTCATCGCAAGGTCAGAAGGAGAAAGACCTGCTGGTCAGACAGCGTTAACATCCTGAGCTTGACCTCAATGGGGGAGGCATAACAGACAGAGGAAAGGACACTGATTCTGAGAGCAGCCACCTTTAAGTCACCCTCTATAATCTGACATTCTATATCTGGTCTACGCTACAGTCGGAGGTGATGTGTGATGTCATCACAGTGAGCGTTAATAACTCTGTCCGTAAGCTTTCTTGAAGCGTGGCAAGTCTGGAGACTGACCAGGCAAACTCGATTTGCTCTCTTAGATCATCCTGACATTGAAACGACACTCCAGCAACCAACAAACAGCCTCCGTCCTCGTGTTTCAAAAACAGCATTACACTCAATGCAATTCAATTTTCTGTCATATATATTTTGATAAAATATATATGGATTTTTATTTATTTTTTTGCTAGTGAACTGATTCTCGCATTATTGAAATGTCAGCGTATTTTAAATTGAATTTTTATGAGCTTGTGAAAGTGCAGAACACATTTTGTTTTTATTTACTAATAGTAATGCCAAACACATCTATGACCTGCATACTGAACACGTTTATGTCTTAAATTAAGCCATACATGTTAGAATACCTTTTTGAAAATATTTTGGGAAGCACTGTCGTGACATAGCCCCATCAGCAGTGTCCTGTCATGACATAGAGCTCAAGTATTAGTATCCTGGCACTCTTACTAAAATTATTTAACGCTATTCTGATATTAAATCTCAGTGTGTTGTTGATTGGTGGTGTGAGGTGGCAACCGGTTTCATGACTATGTGACTACAAGGAACAACCCAGACTTCAGACCACCTGATGTGAATTTGAGTGCGTTAATTCTAATTCCTTGACAAAAGCAAATCATTGTGTTAAACCTAGAGTGTCTAGGGGAAAAAAACTTAGAAATGTAGTGGCATCCCTGTAGAAAAAGAAAGGATTGAACACAGCTTGCCTGGTCCACTGAGGCACTACCAGAGACTGCTCTATCTGTGACTGTTTCCCTGTGCTGAGTCCAGGGACCCATCATGCACTGGGGTTTAAATTTCAGCTGATTAAATTACGTTTTATGGGTTGCCAGCTGAGGTCATATTTGAATTTTACATCACATGACAGCTGTCTGTCAGCTAAATCCATTGTGAAACAACCATTAAGACATGTATTCATAATATTTAAACAAATAAGCATGAATAAATTGTTCATTTATGTTTTATTATTTTCCCAATAAATATTTGCTTTAATAAGGATTAGAGTTAAACCCCAATTAAGATCAATTAGTCATTAATTTGATAAATGTTTTGTGCCTAGAATATTCTACTGAACTAACAGAATCCCTTCTGTGAAAAAAAGAAAAGAAAGAATAAAATAATGAAAATTAAAAGGCAGATCTTAACAGATGTAAATGGAAAAGCATGCATTTACATTCATTACAACAGAATACCCACATTAAATACTCAGTGTCAAGATCGTATATAAGATCTCTGGAGACGTTGAATGTGGAATTTAATTATCAGCTCATTGAAGCCTGATTAATTTAAAGTAGTCTGAACAAGAAAAAAAAAATCAGCATACAATGACTCCCCAGAGTCCCTAAGTGTTTGAAATCAATGCTCGGTCACTGTATTATTAAGCATTTATGAAACATGTATAACACCTTCATTAACACAGAAATCCTGCTCGCTCAAACTGGGCTAAATTTAATATCTACATTTTAATTTAAGGAAAGACAAATGGCCAAGGACTGTGCATACATATTAATGCTATCATACATTTGAAATTAGTTTCATTAGTTAAAAGGACATTCTTACATGCTGCATCGTGTAAAATTGCTGACAACCTCCTCATGAACAAAAAAAAAAGAAAAAATATGCCCTAAAAGTAGAAAGAAGGGCAACTAAACTGTTACCTGCGTTAAAATGTTAAAGGATCATGAGGAAAAGCAAGTAACAACAGGAATGATAAAATATTTCCAAAACAGTTTTGTCTACAAAAGTGTTCTGTTAGTAAACAAAGGGGGTGGGTGAGTAAGATATCAGTATGATATCAGTAAGACATCAGTGAGACGTCAGTAAGATATCAGTATGATATTGGTAAGATATCAGTAAGATATCAATATGATATCAGTAAGACATCAGTTAGATATCAGTAAGATATCAGTATGATATAAGTATGATATCAGTATGATATCAGTATGATATCAGTAAGATATCAGTAATTAAGATATCAGTAAGATATCAGTAATATGAGGAATAACTTGCCAGGTCATGTAAGCAGAGACCCTCGGAGGGTTCAAGTCCAGGCTTTATGCAGGGCAGGATACCCTCTAGTCTGAAGGTAAATGGCAGTCCTGGAGGGGCTGAATGGCCTGTTATGCTCATTACACATTTTTATGCTCTCAACAAAGAGCCAGTGTTGCGTCAGCAGACCTCAGCAATGTCCATCGCGCCTGCTGACTCCCAGAAGATGTGAACAACCCAGGCCTGCTGTTATAAGCATGTGCACCACCAGCAAGACTGCCCCCCCCCCCCCCTTTCTAACTGAATTATGACGGAAGACAGGTCTGGCATTCTAACAAAAAAAGAGAGAGAGAGAGAGATCACCATATGACAAAATCAGCTGCCGAAATCTACAAAAATGCCTACAGCTGATTGGTACAAAAGCGACTCAGTTCTCCGGAGGTTAGCGTCGGACTAAAACCGCGGAGAAACACAAAGAGGCTCTGTTCCTAAAAGTTGTTTATCACAGTTCTCCTTAACTACTGAATGTGCTTGTTGTTTCCACAGACGTTGAATTTATCCCATATTTTTGTGCAGCATTTTATGTAGTTTATTTATATTATTTACATTTTAGATATGTTATACATTGAATTGCAGCCGGGAGTCCCATTCAGAGTAATCGGTCACGTTTGCATGCTATAACTTCATGGTAATATTACTTTATATCAGAGCCTTCTCAAGGTGCTAAACAATGATCTAGAACAGTGGGCTCCAACCCTGGTCCTGGAGAGCTACAGGGTCTGCTGGTTTTCATGGTGACTCTGCACTTCATGAATCAATTAGAGCAGCTGATTACACAATTAACTCAACTGACCTGGTGTCTTTTGGGTCTCAATTGGGTGCTGATTTTAAGGTGAAAACAAAAACCAGCAGACCCTGTAGCTCTCCAGGGCCAGGGTTGGAGACCATTGATCTAGAAGGACCATTTGAATGGCTTCATACTCTTGTACCAATCTCATAGTAATAAATGGCCATATTTCTCTTATTGATTACAGCAATTCCAGGCGCTAAGTACAAGACATGTCCCATGTTCTTGAAAGCATTGAACTAAAAACAGATTTTTTTTTTTTTTTTTTGTCAACCAAGATGGCAAGCGATTATCCTGTGAATGCAGTGGCGGCAGCATTTATCCTGTTCCACCACTAGTGGGGGCTAGTGAGCGGGAATGAAAAGCGCAGCGGCGGGGGCCGAGGCGAGTGCGAGGTTGAGCGGCGGTTGCCGAGCGCAGACTGTGCGAGGGGATCACTGCCCGACGACGGCCTGCAGTCAGGAAGCAGCCGTGTCCTCGCGTCGCCCGGGCAACGGGCAGCGGGGCGTCCAATCTTATACGAGCGCCGTTCAGAATCGGGATGAGGAAAGGCGAGACGCGGGAATGTTCTGGAGAATGTTAAGACCGGCCTTTGCGGCCTTGCGTCCTGAGCGAGGTCGTGGCGGCCCGCTGGCACGCACTGGGAGGCGGGTCGAGGGACCGTCGCACTGTTGTGCCTAAGACCAGCAGCTTAAGCTGGACGGCATAAACTGTACGAAGGCACTGTCCGGGATCGAGGAAGAGTAGGCAGCGGGAAAGCAGGGGCAAATGCCTGAAATAGAATGGGATAGAACCTGTGGGATCATGTGACTTAGGTGATGTCACTGCATCTATGAGATCAGAACCTGTAGGATCATGTGACTTTGGTGATGTCACTGCATCTATGAGATCAGAGTCGCTAGAACCATCTCCCTTATGCAATGGCACTGTATCTACGAGACCACAACCTGTAGGATCGTGTGACTTAGGTGATGTCACTGCATCTATGAGATAGAAATCTCTAGGACCATCTCTCAGGCAATGCCACTGTATCTATGAGATCAGAACCTGTAGGATCATGTGACTTCGGTGATGTCACTGTATCTACGAGACCAGAACCTGTGACTTAGGTGATGTTGCAGTATCTATGAGATCAGAGCTGGCTCGACCTAATGAGCAACATAAGTGGTTGCTTAGGGCCCCATGACCACCAGGGGGCACCCCTAATTATGCGGGGTTGTGCCTGCAAATCAGACCCTGCTAAGGGTCAATCAAAGGCTTTGACCAGCACTGTATGGGATGAGAGCAGGGTTAGAACCCACCCAATGCAGGAGCCATTATGAGCTCACTTCCTGTGTAAGGAGCACTTACCTTAGCCAGATAAAGGATTGCACAAGGAGTTAAATGGCTTTCATACGTGTGTCAAAACAACTGCATGTGTGCTGTAAGTAGCATAATGCATTTGGCAAGTGCTGCCCACTTCAAAATGGCCTCCCCTCCCATTAAAAGACAGTGCGCCCTGTCCCTCTGAGTGATGCATGCCTATCCCAATGCATGCTGGGATAGGCAGCCCCCGTGACCCTGACCAGAAATAAGTGGGTTGGAAAAATGGATGGATAGAGCTCATGCCGATTCTTAGCTGACCCACAAATCTGAATCAAGGAGTATACATAATATTGTTCCCTCTTTTTTTAAAAAAAAAAAACCTATATATAGTGTAGGGAAACTTTTTGCACAAGTACAACTTCAACGGCATAGCTTCAATCCAACATCCAACGGCAAATGTACTTGGTGAGAGATCATAAGTGTGCGGCGTGAACATGTTCTGGTAGATCAAATGATTGCATCTCAGCAAGACAGAGCTTCGCTGGTTTAATTGCATGAGGTGAGAGTAGCTTGTTTTTTTTTTTCTTTAAAAATTAATCTACAAATTGGTACCAGCTTCCTTTTCCCTTGGAAGTGTGTACATCCGAGCCTAATGCTGCAGAGATGTACTGTAGTCCAGGTTACGGTATTGATTGACACTGCATTACGAACGTGGCTCTTTAACCCAGGAAGTGAACTAATGGGTGTATTATGAATTGATTCGTATTTCGCACAGATACTTGAGCTTTGGTGGATGCCTGTATCCGCTGGACCTGCGGTTGGCCGTTTGGAAGTGCAATGTATTTCCCTGATAAGTGGTGTGCCACTTCTGTCTCCCCCCCCCCCCCCCCCCCCCCCCCCCCCCGGGGAAATGTGCCGTTCTGCACACTCAGTAAACATAGAAACGAGTCCCTTGAATGCTTCTGTCTCGGGCAACTTACTAGTAATATCAGGACAGTTGCCTCAGCTTTTCGTCCTTAAATAAAGCCATCCTCTACAGCTTTATTAAACGCCATGCCAATGTTATATAAGAGTAATGTCTACGTATGAAAATTAAAATAAAAAAACAACTGTTTAATTGCGGGTATAAACGTGTATTTAAATTTTATATTTCCTAGATGACATAACATTCGCCTGGACAAACTGAAAGGCAGACTGGGTTCTCTTACTTTCAGGAGCGAACTTCAGCGGGAGCGTAGCTCAGAAGCGCTCCCTGTGGGTCTCAACCGCAAGACAGCGGCGGAAACATAAGCTACATTACACACTACTCAGAAAAAGTAGCATGAACGGCGTTTATATACTGTTCTAAAAATAGGGCTCACACCGTCCAATGGTAATAAACGAGCCTCCAGTCAAATTCACCAATCGCAACATGAGCGAGGGCGATTGAATGTCAGGAGACGTTTGTGATTGGTCATCTGAGGATATGATAGGCGGGCGTTTAACCTATGGGATATTATTGGTAGGATTTCCAGCAGCGTAATGTGATCACGAGGGGAGGGCTGGTTGCAAGGTTTGAATAGGGAAGTTTACAGAGCGTACGCTGTGCAGTAAGTTCAGTGTTTTCCTATAGATCAAGCCACAGTACTTCAAGACGTTGCTGGCTGTTTCTTGGACCGGGAAGATAGAGCAACATCTTGCGAATTCCTGTGCAGCTGCGTATGCACGCACGGCCAGGTCATTTACTTCAAATACAAAAACGTTGCAAACATTTTAAAAAAGAAGAAAAAAACAACAACCTTGATTGAAATTGTCGTAACTTCGTTTTGGATTGAAATGGATGTTATTCCCATGTGCAGCATCTTTCAGGAGCTTCAGATCGTACACGACACTGGCTATTTTTCAGCTTTACCGTCTCTTGAAGAGTACTGGCAGCAGGTAAAATAACTTTAATTAATAAACGTTATTAACTTCAGACTGACGTTGGAACGTGTATTAGTATGGCGAGTTCGTAAGTGTCCTGTTTTTGTATCGCTGCGAATGTAATTACGCAGCTCGCTGCGCGGAATCGTTGCTCCTGTCATACGTATAACGATCTTTGCAGCCAAATGGTTGCCTGTCATTAGTTGCCTGTCATTGTGGTGCTTGTTATTGTAGCGACCTAATTAATCTGTAGGCTACGCCAGTCACTCCGCGTTAAACACTTCCAGTTACCCGTGCGTACTTCGGGATCAGTGGCGAAAAAACATGCTTGAACTCGAGGTTCCAGCAAAAGTTTATAGCCAGGCTGCCAAGTGTAGCCAGTTCTAACGCTGCATGCAGTTCATATTTAGCTGTGCACATTTGTAATACGCACCTTCACCATGTTTGCTTAAATGAATGACCTAATGACGCAACAATGTTTCAAACGGCTTTGATGTTGTCAGCGTGCCAGTTGGCTGCCTAACCGACTCAAAATATACAACAACAACATCTAGCGAGTTCGCTTGGCAAGCTTAAAGTTGCTGCTGTTAAAACACACAAACGCATCGCAGTATGGCTATTTTACGTGTGTATGCTGCATGCCAGTTCTTGCCGTGGAGAATCGCTGTCAAATGTGTGTATTAATTAATTGCGAAAAATAAGCAAAGGGTCAATGTAACAGTTTGTCGTCAAGGGAACATTTGCATTTTGGTAACGTTAGACCAGTTTGAATGCGGACGTTGCAGACTGAACGTTGCCACCGCATTCGGGGTCTATATAGGCTGGCGTTTTCCTTAAAGAAAAGTGTGTCGACTGGTGCGTGATTGAAACTGATTCGCATCGCAAGCTCGCTGGTTTCTTCCAGGCATTTCGAAACTGGGGCACGGAGCCAAGTTCTTCGCTGCCCCCCGAGGCATTTAAACTCCATCCTCTCTCTCTCTCTCTCTCTCTCTCTCTCTCTCTCTGTCCCTGGTTGAAAATATATGCAGCGTATTATTGAATCAACACTGTCAGGTGGTCTTACTGACCCGCGTCGTGTATTCAGCACGATTAATTTATAGAGTTTTAAACACAAGGGATTGTTACTTGTCATTGTGATTTTGCTCGGCAATAACCTACGTTAGAGTGCAGCACTAGTTAGTTGTATGTTTGTTGTAATTATGTTACTTTTTCATTTTACTGTGTAAGGATGGACGATTGCTGATCATGGAATATGTATAGGCTATGTGTAATGTATACGATTGTACTAATCACATATTATAAATTAATTAATTATTTTATAGAGAGTTGTTGCGTGGGGGAGGGGGCTGCATGTGCAACGGAATTTAACTGGCTGATTGTCAAGAATTGAGGAAGTTCCCCAGTTTCCTTTTAAAATAAAATTTGTTCATGGCTGTCTTATGGGTCTCGCGGTATGAATGCATTATGTTTTATGGACCAGCTTTACTCTCTGGCCCCTCGCGCGCCGTGTTATTGCAAGCCATGCCACTTAATGCATTTTTTAAAATCCACATTATGCTGAATAATTAATACATTTAAAAAAGATCTACAAGCACATTCCTTAAGCCTCTGGAGAGCTCCATGGCGTACGTAAATTGGATCACTGCGCACGACGGTCTTCTCCAGAAAAGGGCATTGGGTTCTTTACTGATTGATATTATTATAATTTTTTTATTTTTAGGGAGGGAGGGAGGGGGGCAGATACATTCCCTTCATATACCACTCTTCATCTCAGTGGAAATATTGCATTCCCATGCACTCTCCCGTGTTATTGATACTCCTTCTGTAATCGTATCCATTTTGAGTGCAGTTATGCAATTCTTTTTTTTCTTCTTTTTTTTCCCCTTTTTTTCCCCCTATTTGCTCTGTATAACGGTTGCTCTGCTAAATTAACATGCCGGGTAACCGTAACGTGACGTTAGTTCTCGCGCTGCGTCTTCTGGCGAAAATATCCTGGTTCTGATTCCGGGGCTTGCGCTGCATTTACTCACGGGCCTTTTTCGTTTCTGTTTCCGTTATCGTTTCTCTGGCTAGACGTGCCTGGAGCTGGAGCGGTACCTTCAGAGCGAGCCCTATGTCACCGCGGCGTCCGACATTAAGTTCGACGGCCAGGAGGGCCTGTGGAACAAGCTGATCTTGGCGTGCGGGGACAAGGCCGCCGCCGCCGCTGCCGCCGCCGCGGCCGACCCGAAGATCCCGCGGTCGAAGGAGGAGGACGGCGGGGACGCGCAGAGCCTGGAGGCCGGCGGCTTCACCTCGGACGCCAGCAGCGAGGCATCGGACAGTTCGGAGGAGCTCTCGCCCACGCTGGGGTACGCCTCGCACCCCCTGGGCCACATCCTGGCCGAGTCTGGCCACCTGAGCCCATCCGCCGCCAGCACCCCCCCCTCCTCCCCGGAGATCGGCGGCGCCTTGCCGGCGTGGAGCGGCATGCCGACGGCCCTGCAGTCGCCGGTGAAGATCCGGGCGGGTGGCGGCGGCGGCGGCGGCGGGGGGCGGAGCCTGGAGAAGGGGGGGCTGTGCCACGGGGAGACGTCGCCGGACGGTCGACGGAGGGTGCACAGGTGCCACTTCAACGGCTGCAGGAAGGTGTACACCAAGAGCTCGCACTTAAAAGCACATCAGCGCACGCACACAGGTAAGCAGGACACCCCCCTCTCCCCCCTCCCCCCCACCCCCCTCTCCCCCCTCCCCCCTCTCCTCACATACATGCCCAATACCAGCACTTGCACTGTCATCATAACATGGACTCAGTCCTGGGGAGGGAGGGAGGGAGGGATGGGGGGGGGGTGACACACGATCCAGCCGCTCGTGTTGAAGCAGACCCTGGCAGCAGAACAGCTTCCCGTTGCCTAATCCCCTGTCCAGTCCTGAAGCTGGCTGCACGTAAGAAACATCTCCTGGGTTAGTTGTTTTTCTTTTTTTTTCTTTCTTTTTTTTCTTTTTTTTTTTTTGTTGGACCAATCGGACGCCAGGGCTGCGCCCCCGACGACGTGTTGCAACACCTTGCAGCTTTCAATGCGCTCGCAGTCTGAAAACAGCCTGGCGACCGTGTTGCGCAAGACGGAATACCTGCGCTATGACTCTCGCCGGTGTACCTGGAATGTGACTTCACTCACGGGGGGGGGGGGGGGGGGGGTTGTGGGTGGTTGCGAGTGGTTGTTGTTGGGGGGGGGGGGGGGGGGACACAGTTTGTTGGATTCCGTCACGGGGGAAAGAAAAGCTACCGAATCCTCTTCCGCCCCCCCCCCCCCCCCCCCCGAGTGTGTGAATCAAAGAGGATTCTGGGTTATCTGCGTGGGACATCTCGGTGTTTTTTTTGGGGTTTTTTTTTCGCTCGTCCCCGGGAACGCAGGGACTCTGTTTACATCGTCCTCCTGCATTAGTGGCGTCGCCGCATTCCAGAAATTTCTGACATTCCAGCGGCTAACTGCCCTGCAGGCTAATGCGGTTTCGGACCCATCGGATAGGAGAGGTGGGAGGGCTGACACCTCAAAATGAATCATTTGTTTCCTTCCGACTTTTCCCGTGTAATCTTAAAGATTCGACCCTCCGTGTTCCGTCTTTTTGTGTTTTAAGTTTTTGGACTTCTCGGTGCCGCTCGGGACGATGGGTTTAGCTTTTCAGGCTCGTTAGCGAGGCCTCCCCCCCCTCCCCCCCCCCTTCCTAAATTGCTAGCATTTGTGAGATAGATGACCTCGTTCTGAAAAAATGGCAGGCATGTAAAGTATGCGCGCTAGTCTGGCATGATTAGGGTTTGACGTTGAAATGACTGCTGTCGTTCAGATCCGGAGACAGCGAGGGCTCTGAACCCGACGAAAACACGGAAGCGTTCTGCGTTCACGCTTGTCGCTAACAGCGCGGTTGTGTGTGTGTGTGTGTGTGTGTGTGTGTGTGTGTTTCCCTCCCCAGGTGAGAAGCCATACAGGTGTTCGTGGGAGGGCTGCGAGTGGCGGTTTGCGCGTAGCGACGAGCTAACGCGCCACTTCAGGAAGCACACGGGCGCCAAGCCCTTCAAATGCAGCCACTGCGACAGGTACGCTACGGCTTTAGCGCTTCCCCGCGTCCGCGTTTCCCTTCTTTAACGGCCTCTGAACGTAAACCTCTCAACGGCGTTTGAAATATTTTGAAATTAATTGTAAAAAAAAAAAAAATTAAAAATTTAGTTGAGAATACTATTTCAAGGCGACTTGCAAAATTCACTTGACTTAGATTTAAAACATTTTGAGTTCACATTATGCCAACTGACATTCATTAGTTCAGATAACTTACATTTCATTGTAGGAAAAACTTAAAACCTCGGTTTAATGTTTTTCTAACAATTAAATGTAAGTTTTTGAACAAAACAACTAATAAATTATAGTTGGTTTAACAGCCTAAAAAATCCAAGTTAAGCTCAGAATGAGAAACTTCTAAAGTAAGCTGCCTTGCGATATATAAGTGTTTGTTTTTTTTTTTGTTTTTTTACTATGTGTCCTTCTTCTTTCCTCATTCACATGTGACCTGTCTGGGCCTGTGTTGCTAGCCTGTCTTGGTAAATACCACAGCAGATGCTGTCAGGCTGTGGAAGCGACAGGAGAGCTTTCATACATCCCCATTTGTGGGCGGTGCTCCAGTGAGCTGTCAATCATTGACTCACTTAAGCCAATCAAAAGATTTGGCTCTGAACGGCATCAAATATTTAACATTTTTACATTTGGCATAGAGAAACTTGCACTGATTGCTTTTTTTTTTTTACATGCAGTCCATTTATAGCACTGGGTATTGATATGAAGAAATATCAGGTTGAAAAGTATCAGGTCAAGTCTACAGCAGCAATGCTCTTTTTAGGAATAGAACTCGCAGCCCTAGTTACTAGCCCATTTCCTAAATTGTAACGCTGAACAACCACCCGCAATGATTGGTTCAAATCGCTGAGCGACTGAAAGCATAAGTAGTCCCACCCATTTTTTTGTTGGTGAAACTCATTCTCCCATCATGCTCTGGGTCTTGCTCTGACCATTTCATTCCTGCTTTTTTTTCCCCCCAGGTGTTTCTCCAGATCTGACCATTTGGCACTTCACATGAAGAGACACCTCTAGGCGTGGCAGGAAGGGGAAGTGCGCGGAAAGGGGGTTGGGGGGTTGATCCTCATCTCCTGACCCAGCTTCAAGGTTAAATTACCCCTGAGAGAGGATTCAGGGAAGCACGCCCCAAAAAAAAGCATGCCGTTTAGCACCATATGCAGCGCCCCCTAGTGCCACAAGTAAAAAGGGGATGTTCTGAAGGTTCCGGAGAGGGAAGCAAGAAAAAAGAAAAAGGAAAAAAATAGTAATTATAAAGGGACAGAGAAAAGCTGGAAGAAAAAAAAATGTCAAGAACGAAGAAGAAGAAGGGAAAATTCTTTTTTTTCCCCAAACGTATGGGGCATGGTGCTGGGGGTTCAAAAACTTGCGTGCGTGTGTTTGTGCATGTGCATGGACGCGTGTGTATGCATCTGTGTATGTGTGTACGCGCGTGTGTGTGCGTGTATGCAGGTACGTGTGTGTGTGTGTGTGCGTGCGTGCGTGTGTGCAGGTGTGTGTCAGAGCACAGAACCTGGACATTCACCTGTCGTCAAAAACGCCTCCTCTGTGGGTGAGGGGACCTGTCATCTGGCTGTGTTAGCAGATTCCATCCAGCAGGGGGCGATACATTCTTGAATGGGGCTTTTTTTTTTTTTTTTTGGTGTTTGGTGCAGCTACTACGTGTGCAATCTGTTAAGTAGCTTGTTTTACATGCTACAAAGCTCATTTGTAGTCCGTTCTATAAGCTGTGTATATAGAGATATAACACATCTATAGTGTCGTTATAACAGACAGGTGTTGCATGATTCTTGGGTTTGTACACATCCTGCAATCTGTAATCAGGACTGCAAATTCCAATAAAGAGCAGCTATATACAGATGGTTTAAATGTTACAATATTGTACTTAAAAGCCTTGATGCTCTATTTTCTTTAAAAAAATTTAAAAAAAACATTTTTTGTTGGAGAAGCCACTATTGCTTAGCAACGGATTTTCCCCCCCTATGAAACTATTTGATTTCAAATATTAATGCCTTGAGGACTAATTCTTTTTTCCTCATCTTTTCTACCTGTTAATGCACTGTTGACCTTAATGGTGCCTTATACAAGTGACCTTGTCCTGTGGAATAGATGAATACTTATGTATCAGTTGGGGTGTGGTTTTTCCCCTCCAGTAGTCCGGAGTGATTGAAAAGCTTTAGTGAGGCTCTGTTTCACATGACGTTGCACCTTTTTCCTTATCTATAGCGAGGGTTTTTTCGGGCCTTATCGTGTAGCTTTCGAGCGCATTTGAAATGTTCACTTTATGTGTCACAGTAATGTCTTCTTTTGTTCTGTCATGCCATTTGTAAAAAAAAAAAAAAAAAAAAAAAATGAACGCAAGGATCTGGGAGCAACACTCACTTAAAAAAATAAAATAAATACAAATCTAGTTGAACTAATCGAGCTGAGAAAAAAAAAGAACACAGCGAGCACTTAAAAAAAAAAAAAGAATTTTATTTTGACGGATTTACTACTGTGTAGTGTAAACTGTATGTACAGTTAGCGATTTTTGTTTTTGCACGATGCCGTGCAGGATAAATTCTAGTTCAAAGGTACACGATTCTTTTCGTGGGACGCTAAACCGAAGCGACGGATTTCCTCGACCGAGTTTTGCGGAACGCGAGAGGTATTGTAATTAAGAAGCGTCGTCCTGCCAAGTCCGGTCGTGTGCCGAGCCTAATGAAGGCCTAAAGGCTTCGCTGGCACCGGCGACTGACAGCTGACTCTGGAATTTGGTTATTGATCTGTCTGGAGCCTGTTGTTTTAATATACTCATTAAATATATGCCGAGCAGGTATCCAGAAAGGAAGAAAATAAAGTTGCCCTTTGAATGAATGGCTTTAGTATAAATTTGCGGATATAAAATTTAATATATATAATGACTAGCGTAAGAAGTGTCTACGTGTATAGGTTGTGAACATAGATTGTTTTGTAAAGATGCTTCTATTTTGCAGGGTAAGGGACCAAAAATGTAAAAAAAAAATTATTACAAAAAAACAACAACATAATTTTCTTTTTTGATGTAAAGGTCTGAAAAGATAAGAATCATCATATTTCGATGTTGGATTAGACTTGCAAACCGATATGGCTCAGTTTGAAGGACTGTGTAACACACAAAAAAGAAAGCTGTATATTTTTCTTCAACTTCAGAAAGATGTGGTTTTTTTTCCTCTTTATTTTTGTGGTGACTTGTGAGGTTTCATTTGGCCACATAATAGGTGGAGCTGCCATAAGTTGTCCATCACAAACCATTCAGCCAATCACATGGCTCACCACTGACTCACCACACACAATGTTGTCACCGAAAGTACTGTGTGACTCTGCCTATTTTTGGTTGCATGAAGCTTCACAGTTACATCAGTTTTTTTTTTTTTTTTTTTTTTAATGCACATTGATATTTTCAACGGACTTATGAAAAATAGTGTAGCACAAAAAAAAAAATGCCATACAGGTTGGTCTCCTGGAGGGAGAAAAAATGCAGTGTATTGTATTTAAAATGGCTGCCAGTTCCCTATGGGTGGTAATCGAGCCTTAATCAAGCCAACTGTTTGTTTGCGACATAACCAACAAATGTTTATTACA
Source organism: Anguilla pacifica (assembly GCA_039654925.1). Classification (NCBI taxonomy): domain Eukaryota; kingdom Metazoa; phylum Chordata; class Actinopteri; order Anguilliformes; family Anguillidae; genus Anguilla; species Anguilla pacifica. Next base: position 3,472,332 of record CM077291.1, on the reverse strand, counting down.
GAATATTTTCATTCTTTTAAACTCTGCCCTGTTATCTAAAGAATCTTTGTAAAAAAATTTTTATTATTTTTGTTTTATTTTTTGCTTTTCAGATTTTTTTTGAAATTGCTTTGCAAAGTTGGTTATTTCTGTATGAATGTATTTTTTATTGGAATAACAAAAATTCTTATCAGGCTTCTGTGTTTTTCTCCATTTTGTTTGTGGTCACTGAATGTGTGTTGGCATACACTGGTTTGGGGTTGGGGTGAGCAGGAGGGAGATGGAGACTAGAGCAAGTAATCCAGGTTCTGCAGTGGTGGAGATGTTTCTACTTTTTGTTTCAGTCTGATCTTGTTTGAATGTTATCAGTTTAATTAAGAGTTTGAGGCCTAACTGCTGGTCAGGGTCAGTTTTGGGCTAGATTCTGTCTCATTTGCAGGTTAGTCTCATGGTTTGTTCTTGTTCGTTTTGCCTAATAATTAAATAAATTCTCTAGATAAGGAATGGGGGAAAAAAACAGGAAGAGTGCATCTAACCCAGACAGGCAGTGTGCTGGTCTCTTACTGGTCCTCATTAAGACCGTTGAAATTCATTTGGGTTCTTAAACTTGGTTCCTGTGATCCACAATGTGGAGCCCCCCCCCCCCCCATTCCTGCTGGTCCCTGTGTTAATTGGGCTTAATGGAACTTTTATGCTAATAATGAGCTTTATGTTAAAGCTCTGCGTTTTTTGGCCCACTCCTGAATTCTTCATTGAAGAAACACACTGCTGGAATTGCATCTGACCCTAGTCAAATTGTAATGATGAAATTCAGTTGTTTCCTCAGGGTGTTTTAGTTATTATCCACCACTGTGACACAGCTTTCTCTATTGTGTTGAATTAGTGATAAAATGACATTTGTACTCGGGGCCCCACTGAACAGCCAGTTACTTTTAAGCCAATTATCAGCCTGCCACTAAGCTTGGGGCTCATTTGAATAGAATAGCTTGGGACAGACTCCTTTGCACGCGCGCTGGTGTTAAGCCCACGCCTGCCGAACAAACCTGCGTCCGTGGCACAGCCACAGCGGCCGATGCGTGTTCAGCGGTGTTAAGCCTGCGTGTTCAGTCGCCGGCTCCGTTTGCTTTACTTTTACTTGCTTAATTTAAGTGCTGCACACAAACGCGGGAAAGAAAAGGCGACACGATCGCGTGGGGTCCCGGAACCAGGTCCGAGCGACGCGCTGGATTAGCTCATTATCCCCTCTCTCTCATTTCTCACGGCTCATTATCGTGTCCCCTGTTCAGACCCTTGTCATCCCCCCCCCCCCCCAAAAAAAAATCTCCACTCCAAGGCGGTAATTTTGAGGCCGGCAAACCTGTCGCGCTTCCCCCTCCTCACAGCGGGGTTTTCCGGCGAACCTCAACCGTTAAAAAAAAAAAAGAAAAAGAAAGAGGCTTGTCTCGTCTGCTCCTGACGGGACAGGCACGGGTTTTTTTTGGTTCGGTTCGGTCGCCAGCGGAATAATACCGGCTAAAAAGTTGCCCGGCGGGCGGGTGTAAAAATGCGCGCGATGAAGTCACGGCGACGGAAAGGGCGGGAGCAACGACGCTGTCGCGCCTCGTGGTTTCGGGCGTTTAATCGCGGGGGGGGGCGAGAGGATGACGTCGGCGATTTACGCCCGCGGCGTAATCCTGACGAGCGCGAGTGTGTCGGGGGGGAAATGGCTTCTGGCGCAGCTCGGCTGGCCGAGCGCTGTGATTGGCTGAAGCAGTGTGGAGCAAAGATGACCACAAAAAAAAAAAACTCTTTGTCGGTGACCGGACCTCGTAATTAAAGCCTGCACGGTCACGTAGTAGGGCCAGAAACCTCAGGGGGATTTTCTTGATACAGTGCTAAGATACTATCTAGTTTGCAGGTAATCAGAGCACAGGGTACAATTTAGTCAGGAAAATGGCAAGCATTGTTGGGCTGAAGGGCCTGTTCTCGTCGTTATATTATGTTATTGTTATACTTCCTTCCAAAACATTTCGTGCTACGGGAGCACCCGCATTCCACGAAGAAAGTGGAAATATTTACTTAGCAATAATTTCTGGCAAAACACTCCAAAAGCGGCCTATTAAAATATTTCTTCAAAAAACACAGGATGTGTGCCAGGGGCTACAGCGGCTCGCTCACAATGCGTCGCCCGTCATCATAAATGTTGGATTTGTGTCATGGGAATTTACTGGAGGTAAAAGCACAGAGAGCATTTAAGGCAAGGATGTGGATCGAGGGGGGAGGAGGAGGGTGGAGGGGGAGGGGGAGGGGGAGGGGGAGGCGGGCGGGGGAGTCTGTAATTGCACCCTGAGCTAAACTGGTTGCTAAACAGAGAAACTTGACCCACCTATACCACAGGAATGTTCTGCAGTGTTTTTTTTCTATAGATTCTTGGCATTAAAAAAGAACATATTTTTGTCGGTTAACGCTACCACACAAAGTTTTTTTTTTTTTTTTTTTGAATTCCTTTGCATTATATTTAATGGCAGAGGGAATTCATAGCAGGGAGAACACGACTGAATTTACTTGTATTGTTTGAGAATTAGTGCCAGACCTGGGGAAACAACATTCCCAAACAACATTCCCAGACCAGTGAGGGAATATGCAACTGGTTTTCCCAACGCATAGTTTCAGTTCATGTGTTTGTTAGTTGTTGTTGAAAATATTTTAGATACATAAATTGTTCTAATCTAAAATTTCACTTCCAAGTGTTAATTTACATAAAGTACCAGTTCTAGATTAGCATGTCACTAACTGCATAAGCGGCTAAAATCTGACTGGACGATTTCAATATGCCGCACAGAAGCATATGCTAATTAATGTCACAATATCAGTAAAAACATTGACCTTTACTGTACTTATACATCCCCAACATCACTTTCACATTTTTAAAAAAAGAAGAGAAAAAACCTTTGGTCAACATAAAAATTAAGTGGCAGGATACTTAAAATAGATAAATAGATAAATAACTAAATAAATAAATAAATAAATAAATACACTGAACACCTGCAGATTTGCAGAAAATGGTAAGTTCTCTTGGCTTTCAGTTCATTATATTTGCTCAGGGAATTTCAATTAAACAGACTGAATATTGGGATGAGCATACTGTATTCCGAGCCAGTGTTTTTCCTTAATAGCAGCGAATATGACACCAGAAAGATTAAAGATCGGAGAAGACAGTCAGGACTGAAGAGGTAAACGATCAGCGTGATCCAGGCTAAGTATCACAAGACTGTCCCTCATGCACCATAAGAGAAGTGACAAGTTTTTTCTGGCCGAAAATTCAGATTTAAATCAATATTTACCCAAAATATCAGCCCAAGCATCCAAAAAGGCATTACAGTAAGTCTAATGGACAAAGTGACGTGTGATTAGACAGTTCACCAGAACAGACTAGGCACTAAGTTCACACAACGTTTCTATGTAGCATTATTTTCACCACCTAAAATATACAGGCTTACAATTGCAACTGCTAAAATGAAACACTGAAATGAGACAATCAGCATTGACTGGAATGTGTTTAATCAATCAATCAATCAATAAATCAATCAATCAATCAATTAAATCAATAAATCAATCAATCAGTCAATCAAATTTTATTTATATAGCACCTTTCATACAAGTAAATGCAGTTCAAAGTGCTTCCCATAGAAAAAACGGTTCAGACGGTTGACCTGGCCACAGCTGACGGAGGTCACCTGGAGTAGACGACTGTGCCTTGCGCAAAGAGAGCGTAGTGACATCATTACGGTCATCTGAGGTCAAGCCGGAAGAGAGGCAAACCACAGGGACAGTGCTCTTAAACCGTTTCTTAATGGGAGCTTTTCCCTTTCCACGTTTTCTCGCGTCTATTCCAGTTCTTTAAAAAAAAGAAGCAACCTGGCCTCGTTCGACCGGCGAACACAAGAACATACCGTCGTCGCTGCGCATACCGGTAAGCGTTTATCCGGCACTCAGATGTCAAAACAACAATCAGGCGAAGAATGGGCTTTTTAAAAAGTGCGGGGTGCGCGCGCCGATTGCTGCGCCGTGCTCTGTCACAGAGCCAGAAGCGACGGTGCTCGGAGGGGCGTGTAATTAAGCCGGCTTGTTTAACGGTTAGCGAATCGCCATTTCCCACAGATTGCAGCAGCTGTTTCCTTGATGGCTTAATGATGTGAGCGGGTTTTTTACGAGGCTGGCGCGGGCTGCTGACCAACAGCGGCTCTCAGGAAAGAGCGGGAGCGCTTTTCTTTCTTTTACTTAGTGGCCTGTTGAGTGTAGATTTTCAATGGAAAATAAAAAGCGACTGATAGTTTCAATAGTCCACCAGTCTCCCGTTAAGGAGGTGGTTGAAGTGTTTGGACAGTGGACACGATTTTTGTTGCTTTGGCTTTGTACTCCAGCACATTGAATTACAAATGAATATAACGCTTAAGTGCACAGAATATGTTTGCGTGAAAAGTGCTGTGATTTTTACTTGGTGAAACCGAAGTGGATAAAAATTACTTTTTTCAATAAAATTTGAGAATCTGCACTTTAGCCACATGTGAATTAACATAACATAATGACGAGAATAGGCCATTCAGCCCAGCAATGCTCGCAATTGTTTGACTACTATTCTAAAATTGTGTGTAAAATTTAGTACAGAGCCAGATCAAGAGAAAACTATGTCTTTGTCTCAAACAACAAATAGTTCACTGTTATATATACATTTATAAATACAGAATCGCACATACAGGAGCTTCAGCTTTTTTTTCTAAAGATTCAGCAGGGATCTCAACCTCCAATCTTTGAGGGCCACAGCGTCTGCCGGTTTTGTGGTACGTCTCTGCACTCACGCGCCTGTTCTAAGTCATTTTATTGGCCAGAGCCCCTGGACTGGAGCTTGCAATCCCCGGTCTGTAGGTCGGTGGGGTCGGTGGTACTGTAACCATCTGCATCCTGCATTTACTCTGCAAAACTTCAGTATCCTAATGTAATGTGACACGCTCGTATTTATGACTGATCAGAAATCTATTGCCGTGTTTCCGTGTCTTCCCCTTGGCTGTGCTTTACAGATTTCACTTTACAGAGGCCTGCTTTGTAGTTATTATATGCACCTGAATATACAGTGGGTTTGCTGTATGAGAAAACCAAATGCCACGATAGAGCTTTTCAGTGCTCTGACTCAAGCATTCAGAACTGTGCATTAACCTAATGCATGTTTACTTTGGTCTAAAAAGTGGGCTTCTATTTTTTTTTTGTTTTTTATGAATTCATTTCACCAGAAAACTACATTTTTTTTTTAGGCTTCTGCTATAGACTATTCATATCAATTCACCTTCTAAATGCACAGCGTTTCTGTGGGGATTGTGGATATTCAGTGCTGTTTGAAAGTAGTTTGCAGACAGATGCAAATATGATTTGAATGAAGGGAGTCACCACATGATTGAACAGAAGAAAAACCAGTTTAGCAGTTACCTCATGCACTAATGACACAGTGACTGTTTTTCAGACATGTTTTTTTTCTTCTCTTTAATAATTACCTGTCTCTCTCATCACAATAGTGTAATGCAAGATACACCCATGCATAATTCTGTACATTTGGAGACACACTAATCTAACCATGTGTTCCATGCTGAAAAACAGGTAAAGGTCTCAGAAAGGTCTCAGATCCTCTAGTTAGCCCCTAGATGAGCAAGTCTCATTGATTGACTGATTGACCATGTTGGTCACAAACCTACACCCTGAGTTGACCAGAGGAGGATGGGTTCCCCCCTTGAGCCTGGTTCCTTCTGAGGTTTCTTCCCATTTGCCACAGGGAGTTTTTTCCTTGCCACTGTTGCTTTAGGCTTTACTCCTGTGGGGGTTTAGGCCAGGGTTGTCCGTGAAGCATATTGTGACAATTGTTTGTGAAATGTGCTGTAGAAATACATTTTGATTTGATCTGAAGTCTTCTGCTTGGACCATTTTATTTTAGTACCATACCATCTTTAGGTGCTCTACACCATCTTTGAAGGATGCTAAATACAACTGATGGCAAATTGAGCCTAGTGTGATTGTTCGATGGTCGATCTGTCCTTTCCGTTTACTTCTCAATGAGAATTCCGTTCTCTGGTAGCTCAGCGCTATGATTGGTTCATAAAAACTGAGTCACTGACAGCACATAATTTACTATTTGAGATCAGGAATCTTTGGTATTAAATACAGGTAGAATAATCTACGGGAGTATTGCAGCGCACACACGCTTCTACTTTGTTTGATCTCTCCATCTTCCATATCTGATCTGGACGAGTGTGCTGGTATGAGGGCCAATAGGAGCACTTGGCACGCACGGTATGCTGGTATTTTGATCAAAGGATTGAATCTGTCAGTCACAGAGAGAGAGAGAGGGAGAGAGAGAGGATGGAAGTGTTTGGACAGTTGTAAGCCATACTAGCTCAGGGGAGGAAAGCAATTTCTTTTAGGATTTCCTGCCTTTGAAATCAAAACCAGAGTTGTCAATAAGCAGGCAAACAGCACCTTTGTCCACGTTTGGTCAGTGAGCTGAGAGAGAAAATGAAAAATGGGAAGTAAAAAACAAAACAAACAAAAGTGCTGCACACCACACCGCTCCTGACGCTACATATGTTAAAGGGGGGAATGAACAAGCACTCAAAATAATATTTCCAGTAGTCACAGGTCCCAAAATGAACACCGGCAATGACACCGTCATTATCGCAAATCCTCTCCCCCCCCCCCCCCCCCCCCCTTCCCGCACACCCCCTGGGGCTCAGCGCAGATTACATAAATTTGGGGCCGTGACAGATTACAGGCTTGTGAGGGTGAACGTGACTCAGCCTCTCTCAAAATGTACCGTAGCGTCTGCAACTCGAGGGACAAAAACAAAAAAGCCTCATTTGCTTCGTTTTTTTTTCCCCCATCAAAAAAAGGGAAAGGCTTTCAAAACGTCGGTCTCATCTTCTCTCCCAACCAAAAGTACAGTAGCTGCATTTGTCACCATGACAACAGGCTGCTCTTTATTTATTTTTGGCAGGGAAGATGGCAGTCCCCCACAGTACAGTACGGTGCACGCTTTGTGTATATTGCTGTTCTGTGGCTACAATGGCCTTCATTTAATTTTTGCAGTATCTTGACAACGCTCAGAATTTCGAAAGATTTATAGTGTATACAAGAAGGATTTATTGTATGCAAGAAGGATCCTCTCCCTCTGTAATTTTGTCACGAACTATGACACAGAGATTGCTGTTTGAATCACCTTTTTATTAAACCGCAGGCCTGATTTTGTTACGCTTCACACAAACTAAGTGTTACTAAAGCATCTATAAACATGTAATAAGCAGCTTTATTAGCACCATATAACATCTTTATAACTCATTCACAACTGTGTTTGCAGGAATGCATGTACCAAGTGTTGTTCTTCCATCCGACAATATTGTGTGTCATGTCACATTTTAAAACAACAATTTACATGGTGGACTCAGTTGGCAAAGGTACTCGCCACAAATCTATCCTCAGTTTTACACTGTAAAAAGTCTCATACGCGTCCAAATTGGATCAGACATTCTCTGTCGCCCAGTGAAATGTAACCTATCACGGCTGAGTTAACACTACAGATGTGTGGCAGCGTACGGACTGGGCAGCACAAGGTCCGAACCGGAGCAATCTCACAAGGCAAGCATGACCGCAGCAGTGTAATATAATGGGTAAGGAGCTGGGCTTGTAACCTACAGGTTTGATTCCCCGGTAGTACGCTGCCGTTGTGCCCTTGAGCGAGGTATCTAACCTGCATTGCTCCAGTATATATCCAGCTGTATAAATGGATGCAGCGTGAGTGCTGTGTAGAATCTGTGTAAGTTACACTGCACCTCTCTTAATGACGAGGACTGGTGGCACTGTAGGAGGGCGGAGGGCTGTGCGGTTGGGAGATTAGGCGGGTATGTTCCAGACTGAGATTTTTTAAAATTAATTATCAAAAGAGTAAATGTTAAATCAGCACTGAATGCGATTTCTGGGACGTATTACTGGACATCTTACGCCTAGCACTTGTTTATGAACTTTTGCTGCAGAATGGTTATTGAAATGGTCATTGATGTGTTGTATGGGGGAGGTGTGAAGCGGTTTCTTTTTTTTCTAGAGAGTGTGTGTCATGCGATTCAAGCAATGTATTTGAATGATTTGTGAAAATGTATGCAATGATGATATGGGCACCATAAAGTCCCTCTCACTGACTCACCTGTGTGGATGAAATAACTCAGATGGGACTGGATCACCTGTGGAGTTGTCATGGTTACAGCAGCAAGAGCATCAGTCGCTGCTGGATGACCAGGTGAGAAGAATTACATTTCAGCTTTTAGAAAATATGATTATTATTATTATTATTATTATTATTATTATTATTATTATTATTATTATTATTCACAACTAAAGGTCACAATTGTTTTTCTTAAAATAAACAATACGTAGTAGTGCAAAGTTGAGTAAATAAATAATAAATGTACATGTTATGGTAAATACTGTGTCTGTTGCTTTCAGCGTTGCGGTGCATTGTGGGAAAGCTACCCATAAAGGACGTTTAACTGTGGCTCCGGCAGCGGGAGCAGTGATCTCAGATTGATGGAGCCCGATAAGAACACTCATCTCTGGTAATCTAAGACTTTTATTATGCCGCTGATGGCCTGTTGTTTTACACGTGTGATGTCACTGCTTCATTTGATTGCACAGCTGCTCAGTCTTGACCCATATTTAACTGCAGCCCTGTTGCATTGTGGGTGTGTTTGCGCTCCTAGCTCGTGCCATCTGAAGAAAGAACATGTCTGATCAATTTACTGTCAGAGTAAACCCGATAATTCAGTCGTTTGGTGTTCGCTTCAGCTGGGGAAAAAACATCAATGATTGGTTATGATATGGTTTCATTTTGAAAAACTGAAGAACTGCTGTGACTTTTATTGTCTGTTTTTTTAAATTGCATTTGGGCCTTAGCGTGTTTCATTGCCCTTGTAGCATGTAAATTGAGCGCTCCAAAAACATAACTGAGTCATGCTGAAAGAAAATAATAAAAAATAATAATTCAGCATTTTCAGGACAAAAAAGATGTCAAAAAGATTAATCATTAAAATCTTTTAAACCTGCAGTTTCTGCATTAAAACCTACATTTAAAAAAACTGTTTCTGCTCAGTAAAGTGCTCCGTGAGCATTTAAATAGTTTAACTCTTTTGCTTACTTCATTCGAAGAGGGATGAAGTGTCCTCCATCCCAGCAGAAGGCACTCTGTAAGCATTCATTTGGCATAACTGTCACTGTGCGCACGGCAGCTAGGGACGAGTCACCTCAGACGTTCCAGCAGAGCTCGGGGGGGAGAGGTCACGTTAGGTTTCCGTTTAACTCGCAGGCTGAGCTGAGACGCGGTTCATTTCTGTTAACTTTTAATTTTTTTTTTTTTAACCTAAATTTGGCTCCAGGGCACCGTGCCCCCCCGGCGTGAGTCGCCCCGCCTCTCTGGCGGACATCCCGAGGGCGCCGTTTGTTTTCGACGTCTGGAGATATTGGAAGTGAAGTGAAACAATGCGTGTCTGGTGTCTGGCCCCCGAATTCGAAACTGCCGAGAAGTTCCACAACAGTCGGCCATTTGCATTTCAATTGTGTGACCGATCGGCCTGTCGTGTTCAATCATGCTCCGCCCCCCAGCTCTCCCCCCCCACCCCCCCACCCCCCGACCCGGTGATTAAACATGCATGAGGCTCACGTGGGCACATTCCACAGTTTGGATAATTTATCGAAGGAATTACAGTTTCCTTTCGGGATATTTTACGTTTCCCACAATGCACGTGCCAGCAATACTGAGACAAAACGTGAATTCAAAGCGAGTGCTCTATGACACTTATCTGCCTAATATGTTGTGATTATTGTATGAAAATATAAGCAGATATTATAAAACTCCTCTCTTTGCACTTGACTGAACAAACACGCTTGTTGTCCAGGAATGGGCAAAGTGATCTGTGCGCTCGTTGATTTCTGTGAAATGGCGTTACGATCTGCTGCATTGTGTTGTGAAGCAAAAGCTGCCAGTGTTTGAAGAGATTCAGAAAGTTTGTCTACAACATGTTTGTGCGTGGAAACAGGTCACCCAAGATTTATGCAGGCCTTATTAGACTAAATGCATCCTTATGTTTAAATAATGCATGAAAATCAATGTCAGTTCGTTTAGGTGACGTAAATTGTAAACGTGGTCTAAATGTACATCCAAATGCGGTTGAAATCTAAATCAACGTGTGAAAAAAAAATGTATTTGGCCAGGGCTACCATGGGAAAGATATTTAACTTTTATTTCAGTGGGCATCTGAATAAATAAATGACAAATAAGGTACATTTTGTACACACACTTCCTTCAGCTCATTTTTTAGCTTGACAACAAATCGGTGAAAATGATATTCCTTTGCATTTTGGGAATTGTTTTTCGCTTTTTTTTTTTTTTTCCAAAAAAAAAAAAAAAACTGTTTAGGCCAGTCAGAGAAGCCACATTTCTTCTTCTTGAGCTTAATCAGGTCATTTAAATGCTATTCTTACTGCTTCTTTTAATGTTTGTCAAAACCAAGAACCTGGCTATGAAACGACATCAAACAAACTTTGATTGTTTGATGAGTTCAGTACACTATAAATATTCAGAAATGGTTTTTTTTCTCCAAATGAAACTAAAAATAAAATCCATGAATATGCATTGAAATCGTTATCAAAACAGGTCCTGCCGTAATATATACCAGATTATATTGATAATTTTTTTTATTACTATCACCTTTTAATTAAGCTCAGTGCTTTAGACGAAGGATCAAAACACCCGCAAAGAAGAAAACAAGATTGAATTAGGCCCGACTTGAAGTAATCGCCATTAAAATCAGTCTTTCAGTCTCCCGCGTGCCGCGCAAGATAACAGTGGCTCCCCGCGCAGTCCGCGGACGTCGAAAGCAAACTTCAAGGTCCCCCGATTCGTATAATAGGGAGGAAATGAGGTGGAGGTAATGCTCCCGTGCTTCGCCGCTAATGAGTTTCCTCTGTTTCGCCGCGGAGCGGAGCGTTTTGGGGAAGTACCCGACGCTCCCCCGGGCTTTTACCCTGCAGGACGGAATGCGCCGCGAGCACCGCTGCGGAACGCAATGCGGTAGCCATGACGATCACCGCCGTCCGTTCCGTCAGAGCCGCGCTGAGCACGCGCCCGCCGCGACAGACTGTTTAGTGTTATACAGGTCCATACTCACGCTGTCAGAGTTCAGCTCCGAACACGTACGCGTCCATCGCCGCTGACCTCTGAAGACCTGAAAAACCGTCTCACAGAAATCTGTTTTTCTCTTCTTCTTCGACTTTCGGCTGTGTTGTCCTCCCCCCCCCCCCCCCCCATGCAGAATCTTAGTAAGCACATCAACGTTGCCACAGTTTGATTTCATCTGAAGAATATTTTAACTGCAAGATGTCGACAAGGGTCTGCTGTCAATGCAGCAGCCGTGTTGATAAATAATACATCGCATGCATTCAGAGGTTAGCAGAACACTTCTCTAATTTGCTTCCAAGTGATTGTTGCTCTCAGTCGCATTCCTGCTTCGCCAAAACGTCTAATCTATTACTGAAACCGTTTAGAATTAGCCCATTAGCCTGGCCCAGATCCACCATATTTGGTTCCCAGTGGGGGGATGAGCTTGTTCTTGTTGTTGTTGTTTTTCATAACATGGGGTCAAGCACTGCGACGTGATTGGTTCCTGTCTGTGAATTATTAATGCTCACTCGCTCAAATACAACATGAATGCTTGGGTGAGGAATGTGTACGGTAGGAAATTAGGCTTTTGTCATGGGGGTGGGGGGTGGGGTTAGGGGGGTAGGGGGGTGTACTTAAGAAGGATGGTGCATTCCCATGGTGTTTTTGAGCCACCCACATCCAAAACAAATCCATTTTTGGCAAAGCCCTCATCTGGCCCTTTTTGCCCGTCTGTCTCCAACGCGGCGCCATTGTTTAGTGTGGCGTTCAGAAGACAGGAAGCCCCTAACGCGGTAAACGATTGTGCAGCAAGCAGAGAGCAAGCAAGCCCTACGGCTGGAGAACACATGAGAACACTGGGATTTGCACATGCCTTAGCTGAACACTCTAATGCTGATGTCACAATCACTACCGGTCACTGGGAGCTGTGGCGTTCTAGAACACTGGCTTAGAATTCCGAAAAAGCGTTGCTATCTATAATTCTCTCCTGCCTGCTCTGTACAGGGCTTGTCTGAAATGGTTTGGTTTGCAGGGCTGCAAATGAAACCCCTGGGCTCAGTAGGATACCCTGATTAAATAAAGGTTTAAATAAATAAATAAATAAATAAATAAATAAATAAATAAATAAATAAATTCAAAAAACGTACTCTTCAAAGAGTTAAGGGTGAGCAGCCAGGGCGAGGAAAGAAGATCAGTGTCTGCTTTAGTTTCCTGTTCGGAAGAAAGAACTTGAACAGTAGCTGCTATCTGTGCTCTTTCATCATAATCATAAAAACAATGCATTGGATTTGTCTCCAATAATGGCAAAATCGTATTTTTGTTATGTGTAATACTGGGAAAGCCAAGGATGATAAATGTAGACCTTTCCTAAGATGGCAGAGCACCTTATGCTTATAAGGTTAAAAACTATCAACATCATATGTTAGGCTTAATGTAAAATGTGTTTTTGTTGTTGTTGTTTTGTTGTCTTTAGTGTTTTTATTTTATTTATTCATTGTAAGAAAAAAAAGGTGGATTTGACACAAAATGACTCAAAAAATGAAATATGGTAAATATGTGTGTGTGTGTGTGTGTGTGTGTGTGTGTGTGTGTGTGTGAAGAAAATTTATGATTTTCTTCATCCAGAGAAAAAACTTGATAATATTTTTTTGAAAAATGATAATATTTTTGCTTTTGGTTGGTTTTGGGTTGGAGCGATATTTTCTACTCAAAGTAACACTAAATCAGTGCTCAACAGTGCTGAATTTTCTTACTCTTACAGAGAGCCCTCTTCGTTTTCTCGAATAAGAAAAAAAACGGTAGAATAAGAGTCTGAAAGATGCGCGCGCGAGAGGCTGCTTTGCATTTTGTATAGAAACGTGGAGCTCCTGCCGTCAGGGAGAGCGCGGAGTGGAGAGAAAGGCCGCTCGTCATGCTCCGGCGAACGGCAGGCTGCCCGTGACCGGGGTGGGTCCTTCACCCTGGACACTGATCAACGGCATCGCCGAACGGCATCGCCGAAAATTACCCACAATCCACCTCTCCATCCCTCTTCGGAAGTACAGTTTACAGCAGCCTGGTGCGTCTCAATTCTGTGCCCGCAAAGGATTTTTTTTTAGTTTTTTTTTTTTTTTTTTGTAATAACACGCGACCAGAAGGCAACGCAGCACAAACGCGGTTTTTTTCAGCTAATGCGCTGCCGACTCTGAGAGTGAGCTTCCTGCTCCAGCCGAACTGGCTGTTCAGTGAAGAACCACTTTCGCAGCACTCGACCCAGGCTCTTTCATTTCGGGGCAAACCGGACTGAATCGTTTTTTTTTTCAGTTTTTTTTCTGGCCGTTCAGTTCAGAAAGCAGTTAGCAGCTAGCTTCTGTGTGAATCAAATACAAGGTGCATAAAAAGTCAATAACAGCTCTAAGCAGCCAGGTTAGAGGAACCTGTTTGGCACAGAGCATTCTGCCATTATTCACAAAGCGGAGGAAACATATAATTCATTCCTGCACTGATTCCTGGTTACAGCACAAACAGACATTTAAGGACATTACATAAGGGGATTCTTCATTCATTATTTATTTCCTTAATGAGTGGCTAATCAGTATTTCCCCACACACACACATACACACACACATACGCACATACATATTCACAAACAGCTGTTGTTCAATTATAAAAATACATATGTATAATTAATTGCATATTACCAAAGAGTCTCACATTGTTTGTACAAGTGAATATACAGATCATGACATAAATATTTCAGGCAAACATCTGTCTAATTTGTGCAAAATGATTATCGAGTCAGACGTTGGTAAACAAGCTCACTGGCGAAGCCCGGTGAAGCCATTTTAACTGTCAGACAGACAGACCTCGCCGTCTGCATGCTGACTAATGCCAGCGTCAGGTAACTATGGAAAACAAAAAGCTTAAAGAGAAGAAAAACAAAACAGAAGTGTGGCGTTGCATGACAATAATCCCAAATCGAAAAATCAAAGCCAAGACAGCTTCTGTACCTCACAGGAATAGGAAATGAAGGCCTTGCAAACCTAGCAGTCTGCAGGGCTGTCATTATCAGTGATTTGTTGATTTTGTGATGCAAGAAGTGTGTTGTCTGTTATGTCCCCCAGCCCTCTTGCTGGTGCCCCTAGTGGTGATTGGATTCCTTTGCTTTTCCTTCATCCATTTCTTTAATTGGACAATTGGCAGCACCTGATTGAAGCCCTTTATGACGAGCCCTGTGATGTCATAGAGGGGAGTCACCGCGACAACCCTCTGGGTTCCACGCTGCCAATGTTCTGTTTTGCATTTCAAATACACAGTTGCTAAAAATGCATTTTGTTTTTAGTTCTCCTCCTGAAGGCCCATCTCCAGCGAATTCTACTCCATTTTCCCTGAAATTTCACATATGCAATTACCAGGCTGTGGAAACAAATCGAAATTCAAATAACATTGACAAACAGCGGGGAAGAGGCCTGTTTTGCCCTTCGGAAGGTGCGTCTGTTGAAAAACAGACGGGTTTGTACGGTAATTTGCAGACATGACTCACACACTTTCCAAGCACACAGAAAATAGACGCAAAGCCCTCCCCTCATAGCCACTGTGGATGTAAGTTTTATTGAGAATAATAACATAAAATAAAACCTCTGTTGAGTTTAATTTTTAATGTCAATTTACTTTTACCTCCACTTTGAGTAATTGTGTTAACTAAAATAGAGAGAGACCGAGAGATAGGAAACTTTAAGAGAGAACATCATTATTTTTTTTTACTACAGGTTTTTTTTTTTTTTTTTACAATGAGTAACTACAACTTCTCAAAACAGAGTTCACTTTTTCAATACTATTCACAGTTTTCCGTACCATGTGCAGCTTGGCACGACAGTTAATTTCACACCCAAAATGCACCAAAACTCCTAAAATACTGCATACATGTCTCAAAATATGTCTTAAAGAACAGAGGTACAGTGATACATCCTTACAATGCGTATGCACAGCCAAGCCTCTCCATAGCAAGGCTCACATATGCCAAACCAACGTTGACCTTCAGACAGGGATTGAGGGATTGTCTGCCCCAGTGCATCCTGAGAGCCCTAAAGAGCAGTTGGATCGGTGTTGTTCACTTTTGAAGGGGTTGGTGGGAACTGTAGGACAGGAAGGAAGGGACCCACAGGTGTGTCTACAAATACCAGCACTAAAACAATAGAGCACTCCCCCAAATCAGCCCCCCAGATGTAATGTGTTTACAATGTGTGTGAGTGAGTGTGAGAGAGTGCGTGTGTGTGTGTGTGTGTGTGCGAGTGTGAGAGAGTGCTTGTGTGTGTTTGTGAGTGTGAGAGTGCGTGTGTGTGTGTGTGAGTGTGAGAGAGTGCATGTGTGTGAGTGTGAGAGAGTGCGTGTGTGTGTGAGTGTGGGAGAGTGCATGTGTGTGAGTGTGTGTGTGTGTGGTTAGGTGTGCAGGGGGGACTGAGAGTTTCATGCTAATTACGTTACCCTAGTCTTGAATGAACAGGCATGCAAGATGAAAGCAGGATGAAAACTATTTTAACCATTAATTCTGCAACCAAGTTTCCATTCCATTCCAAGCTGCATAAAAGCATGTTTCAGTTAGAAAGTAACTGGATCCAACTCAATTTGTGCAGTACTTTGTTTATTTGCATGTCCTTTTATTAATGTGATATGCATATAAAAATTAAACAAAAAAAGTAATTTTCCAAATTTAGAAAAAACATATCAGTGTAGAAGGCAATTCTTGCCACTTCATTATCACTTTAATTATCTTTGGAGCTCTTGCTGCTAGTTAGCTAGTTCACGCTGGTGTCGCGCAAACATTAAACTGCGATTATAACATCGCTCGTGATTGATCATTGCTACATAATGAGCAGCTTACCATCATAAAGCGTTCAGTGATTGCACGCTGCTCAACATTGTCCGCTGCATTTATCTTTAAAGACAACACACGGCGGCCGCCGAAACAAGGCATTCATTGGAGGATTAAAGCTCTTCACGCACGAGACGAAACTATTTTCGGGCAACTGACCTGTGCATAACGTTTCAAGGATGTTTTTGATTTTCATGCGAGACGACAGACTGCTTTAAAAAAAGAAAAGAAAATCAATGTCATGCGCAAACTGGCATCCGCTGTTCACACGCAGATGAAGAAGCTGTCGCGGGAAGGTCAGTGATTGTTATATACGGAAAACAAACTGAACTTGCACTGCGCTCTGGAAAGCAAGAAGAAGCAGTAAGCACTGCCATTGGCTCAGATGTATGGAACACGAGATTCAATAGCCACGCTCCTCCAGAGACTTCAAAGGATCGCTTTAACGCACATAAAAACGGCAGCATCACTCGCCAGTGAAAACCGTCTTCTCGGGAACGCGTAGACACAAAAGCCGTATTCTCGCGCACATAAAGCCTTGACCCTGACGGCGACAGTCTGTGGCAGTGGCAGTTAAGCTGAGCTCACCGTCCAGTGCTGTTTGCGAGCGTGGTCACGCAGTCAAACACCTGCCAAAGCCATTTACAGTAAATGATGGAGATAGAAAACCGCAGGTCAAGTTATCAGCTAGTCCCAGAAGTACTGATTTCTGTGGCGGCTAAAATGTAGCGTATCTTCTGTTGGATTGCAAATATTTTCTACAAACACTTCATTTTTTTATTCGTGACAACAAACAAAAGGAGCCTGAATCCGGACTGAATTTGTTCCATTGTTTGGTTTATTTTTATTTTTATTATGTAACAGTGTAATCATAGCTTAATTGGTTATGTCTGTGTGTTCATGAGCAGTATGCCAGCTATTCATGGTGCCAGTTCCCAGAGTATATTCTGAGAGTAAAGGAGCGTAGTGGACGTGTCACTGTTAGCAAGTTAGCTATTAAGCACTTAAGGTTGCTTTTGACCTCTACACTCTTCAAGATCAAAGTCAAAAGCTTTTTTGAAGGTTACATTGTTAAAAACCAAGTTCAGTGCTCCACTGTCCACAGTAAGCTTTTTTTAAAAATTACTTTAAGATGAATGTATCGCATGCTATGCCGTTACGCAACAATGTGTTAAACGCCCCAGATAGCAAGCGACTGTGGGCCGGATCTGGGCCAATTCTGGGCCCGAAGTTGGCACTGCCAGGCTGGACTTGGCACTGATCTGGCCTGAAGTCTCTCACTATCTGGGGTCAACTCTGACGTAGCTGAAAGACAGACTGTTGTAAATATAGAATAGTGAACTGAACAGTTACTCTTTTTTTTTGACTGGCAAATACTGGCATGTGACCACAAATGTTTACCCGTGATGTTTAGGCTGGGAAACCTCTAACATTCAAAACCAGGTAAACCATGGACAGTACGCTATACCTCCGTGATCGAAGGTCCGCACATCAGGACGCTCTCCCTGTGACGCACGTAAAACACATTTCACACCTGGTGGAAAGGTGTGTGCGAATGTTTTTCATTTCTTTTGAGTGTGTGTCCTGCTTTAACCCTCGCAGCTGCGAGAGATCAATTTTAAATACGTACATTTATTTGTCCCTCTCTCTCCCTCTATCTGTGTGTGTGTGTGTGTGCGCATATGCGCTTGTGAATGTGTGTGTGTGTGTGTCTGTGTGTGTGTGTGTGCTGCTCTGCATTACAGAAGACAGGGTGTCAGAGGTAGCCTAGAGAAATTTAAACGGTACATTTATTTTTTGTTTTGAAACAGAAAAAACGTCACAAAGCCAGTGAGACGAGAACCATGCAGACGTGTTTTCATGACCTGACGTTAACATTAGGGGCAGAAACCTGAACCGGCGCGGGTCTGTTTTTGCAAGGCAGGTACGCGGTGTGGTGTAATGAGTTTTCGCCGTGTGTCAAACAGGGACTCTCCTGTCTCCGACCTTGGGGCAATGTGGAATAGCACATTTCAGTTTTACATACTGTTACTATTCACGCATTCTGTTTTGCATTCTGTGGGAATTCTCTGGAGACTTCAATTTTCAAGGCGTGGCTTCATTTAAATTACTTTTTTTGGGGGGGGGGGGGGGGCATTTTCAGTTGGTGCTGTCAGTGTGTTTCTGGGAAGGGTCTGTCCCGCTTGACGCTGGATGATTTGCAACGCAAACGCGGTCGTGGAAAAAAAAACGACAGTGGATTCTGAACAGGGCTCTTAATCTCATAACGTCTGAACGGAGGAGAAAGAGCAGAATGCTGAAAACTTAGACAGAGAGAGGGGTACTGAGGGGTACCGCGCAAACACTCCGAAAGACCTCCGCACTCGTGCTCCTGTTTGCGGGAGCTGGAATTTTGCAAAAAATGAGCGTTGGCAATTTGGCAAGAGACGTCGTGCCCACAGCTGCCACTTTGGCTGCTACCACCAGAGTGAAAAAGCTAAATGTACAAACGCGGCTTTTTTAATGTTTTCATGAGAATGCAACAGGCGGGGGTCATGACCAGCGTGGCTGCGTTTCAAAATGTTACTTTGAACTGGAAAGGCTTCACGAGATGCCAGAGCGTGTGGGTATGCAAGAGTTATCTGCCAAAAGATATGAATATAGCGTATCTCACAAACACGGCCACATTCCGGTCTGCGTAATAATGAAAACCTGACATTCACTTGCTTTCTTTTTCTAGGGGGGGGGTTGGGGGAGGGGTGGGGAGGGGGATGAGGGGCATGGTTTGGAAATGGAGTTGGAAATCAAGTCATTTTATTAATCCAACATTCATATGGCATGCCGCAAAATAAGTTGGTTTCAAAACAATTACTTGATGACTCAATGTGCCAGTTATTTTAATGACACATTATTTGCTTGGATCCCACTGCATTATCTTTTCTTAGGGCCTTGAATTCCAGGCTACTTCCCTAGCCTCTCTCATAGATCACAAAAGGCCCTTTTTTTAAAAAAAAAAAATAACATGTTCCGCTACCACATGTGAACACCCAGTGTGTGAGGAGTATACATGTGAACTGAGAAATTAATCCCGTAGGCCTATAGAATGAGAGTGGGAAATGGTAACCTATGCTATTTCAAGTCATGCATTTTGTTTTCCCATGTGAAAATTGTAGTCCACAAATAATGACTGATGGCTCGATTGGAAATGTTTCTCTTTTATTAATGGAACTCACAGCCAGTTACACGGCTTGGTACAGTTTCCTTTCACACGTTCCATCTCATTCAGTAGATAAGGGACAGTCTGTTTAACAGGCTCTGGTTCTTCAGTTGGATTCCATTCATTTAAGGTCACTGCTATTCTACGCGCAAGTCTTCAGACAGTGCACGGGGCCATGCATGGAATCCTAAAACTAAAAAAACACGCAGAACTACTATCCACTTCAAAGACGAGGAGGGGATTTGTCAGAGAGTGGCATATCAAACCGCGAAGCACGCGTTTGATGTTCGTAATCTCCGCAGTCGCACAGGCTTCTCCTCTCCGTAACAGCCTGCCACACATTGCGGTGTCCTATTAAAGAAACGGATACTGACGAGATCGGCTCTCGCGCATTTCTGTCAGTCCTCGCGCGCTCAACAGCCAGGACACATTTAGATAGTAGCTCTCGGGGCGAAGATCCACCATCCCTTTCCGTAGCTTTCAACGGGGATTAATGATCTGTCGAAAAGGAGTCACACTTCACGCAGAAAAAATATATCACAGTAATGGCATTAACCCAAAGTCACATTACAAGTGTACAATATCACCGAAATTAAATATCGGCTTCCTAATTGACGTGCGTGGTAATTTGCAAGAAAACGGATATTGTGAGCGACCCTGATTAATTCGTTCACTCCGTTATTTGCATAGATTTTTATTTCGAAGCTTGGATCATTTGTACCGCAATTAAGAGCTGCTGCATGTAGTGTTCTTATCAAACGATTGCTACTTGTGACACGCGTCAAAGCAGTCATCGCCCTGCTTACCAAACTGTACGTTAGAGTTTCGGTGGTCTCTTAAACCAAGTCTAATGACATGACGGCGAACACATATCTGCACAGAGCATTTTTACGAAAATGGAAGCTTCCCAGAGATGCGTGTCCCAGCATCACCTGTCAGTCCCTCAAGTCAGTCTCCAGGGGCAACCATTGGTCACCATGGCATCAAAAAAAAAAAAAAAACTCTGCTGGTTACTTCTATCCATAGATTGACAGGGCCCCTGGACCAAGCCCTGCATGGATATAGGCTTGTGGAAATGATGTGCCTCTACTTCATAGTAGTGTTTTTGGAAATTAGCTGAGTAGAGACCATTGGGGCACCAGGTTTTTGTACGGAACAATATTTATGTTAATGAAATATGGCGGCATATTTAATATTTTGATGAAGGCTGCTATCAGGGGGTAAGCAGACAATAAAGTTAAATTTGAGTAGATCTTCATTTTAAAAGATATAATCTTCCCACTGGTTGGACTCATTGTCAATTTTGAAAATGGCAGGTGTGTGGTTTTCAGTTGGATGATTACATTACATTTATTTGGCAAACGCTTTTATCCAAAGCGACATACAAGAAGTGCATACTGAAATTCATTGAAACAATCACAAAACACAGGTTCAATGAGGTATAATACTCATTATGTAACAGTTATCCATAGCCATGAACATATCAAGTCCAGTTCACACAGTAAGCATAGGCTGGGTCTGAAAGTTATGGTACGTCAAACTAGAATGAGGCTTGACAACAAGCTACAACATAAAGATAACGATACAAGTGCAATAAAAGCGCTGGATGGAGGTACAAGCATAACATCTAGGTGCTTCAAGATAGAGGATCAAGATAGAAGCGATAAGAGCGATCCTAGATTGGGAGTGCCCATTACATTACATTACATTACATTTATTTCGCAGACGCTTTTATCCAAAGCGACGTACAAAAAGTGCATATCATGGTCGTAGGCAACTGCTGAACACAAGTTCAGAAAGGTATAATACTTAATTTGTACAGCTATTTCTGGCTAAGAACACAGTTCACACAGTGAACACTATTCTAACCTAACCTCTGCAAAGCCAACTAGGCAGAAGAATAAGCTACAGTATTAGGACAAAGACAAATACAAGTGACATGAAAAGGGGGGGGGGGGTTAATTAAAGAGTGAAATATACAGCATGGTGGTGGTTAATCTAGGTATAGTCTGAAGAGATGAGTCTTCAGACCACGGCAGAAAATTGGCAGGGGGCCGAGTGGTGTGTAGAGGAATGGGGAGTTTGTTCCTCCACCTGGGGGTGGGGGGGGGGGGTGAAATGTGAAGGGAGTGTTTTCATTAGGATAACCTTTGTCTGCTTCCGGTTAAATGCTGTTGTTTCTGGATTCGTGGGACAAAGGGTTTGCAAGGTTCCAGGTTGCATCTCACTGTATACTGATGAAGCGAGCTGTGATTTTATTTTTATTTTTACCCTTGCATTCTAAAGCATGTTCTGTTTGAATACGCTCTCGGTTAGAACCAGGCCTGTCGGCTTTCGCTTTTCCAGCTCAAACTTCCTGAATTGTCCTTTGATTTTGCTCTTAATTTTTTGGCTTTTATGGCTTTATATTGCAATAACTCACACCAATGAGATAGAACGATATGAAAGGTGAAATGCTGAACAGAAATGCAAATATTTTTGTTTCCATAGCGACCAAATTATTGTGATAGGTCAGCTGGTATTTTGACCATCTCTCCTGGCATTATCTCAAGATGGCATTGTTGAGGGCATTGTCTTTAATTTTTTACGTTACATTACATTACATTGCAGGCATTTAGCAGACGTACTTCGGCTTCCTTTGCAGACTGATGAAGGTCTGTTGGCTTGGAAACAAAGAAGTGGGGTCATTTCAAATCATCCTAGATAACTGACTGACAGCCATGACAAGGGAGACAGCTAGTGCTGTTCAGCACACAATGCTGCCATAACCACTGAGATTTCACCACTGAATGGACCTAAAAGGGATAAAAAGATATACAATATTACACCAATGGAATTAACGATATAGTAACAAAGCCGGGGTTGAAAAGGTTTAAATATGGGTCACTGAAAAGCGAACCTATATTTGCAATATGCCTATGAGAGCACATATTATTTCAGCTGTAACCATGGTACAGTTCATTTGAGTTGAGTGCATTGGAGCTACCTGATGATTCAATGCCGGATCGTATAAAATGACCCAGGCCTTAAGGAGAAACATTCTTGCCCTGTAACCTGTTAGCGTAATTCCTCTACCGTATATTCATCCCAAAACAATGAATTAACCTTAGTGAGCTTAGCCGCAATAAGACTGTCATTCTCTTTTGAGATGCAAATAAATGTTTGTGTTAGTAAGTATAACCAATTAGCAAATGGATGTGACAGTGAACATGTAAAATAAAAAATGCTTGCATGTGTCATTAATGCAAATTGAAAGCACATTAGTATTTAATCCTATCACCGACATTTTAAGATGAATACATGTAAATAATTCGTAATCGAACAAATAAAACACATTTGGGCCTAAGTGAGGAATCTTCATTATGACTCGCTTGGGGAAAAGTCCAGCAACGAGCAATGATTATTTCCATTTTTGCCTTTTATTGTGCTCGTAATAATGTGTGTTTCTGATGAGCTTAACCAAACAACCGCAAGCTATGCTCCCTGCATTCCAATCAGTTCAATGTGAAAACATGGCCTGCGTTGTGGGGACAGAATCATTAGCGACACAGATGCATTTTCGTTAGCCTAATGAAAATGCCATTTGCCATGACAGGGCGGCGATGCATTATCGGCAATTAGGAATATGACGATGTGCATTACCAGCTGATTTGTTTTCTGGCGTTAATTATTGGATCCAGTCGGCGTACATTAATTTTCTTGACGTTCTTCCTGGGTCCCAACCCCCGAAACGAATAAATCTTTGCAGTTTTAAAAAGTTACACAGCAGCAAGGACCCCAATCAACTTTAGTTATTTAGTTATCAACTTTAATTTCAATTAAAGTGTTCATTTTCTTTCTTTTTTTTCACCAGCAGTTTGGGGACGTAATTTTGGCAAAATTTGGCTGAATTTGCCGAACTGTGTTTCCACAGAAAAATAAGGGGGGGGGGGGGGTGTGCTGGGGGGCTAGGGGGTCACCAGGTTGAAGGCGAGGCAAGTTGGTGGGGGTGAACAGAATTAATTCAGTCAGAAATATTCCGCATGCTTTGACTTTTAAATCTCTTGTAGCGTACCCCTGCTGCTACCTACAAACTGTCCCTTCATATCACCTCCCCCCGGGCCCACTGTAGGGTTTTGGGGGGGGGGGGCACTGAACAAAAATCGTGGACCGGGGTGGGGGGTGACAGACATAATCGTGCACCTGGGGAGGGGTGGGGGGTTGTTGTACGGTTTTGTCAGAACCTATTGTGGGACCAAAACCAAGCAGGGACTGGACACAGAAATAACAGTACTGTACAATTCAAAATGGACGCTTACATTCTGTGGATCAGAGAGGATTGTGGCCCCTAAACATTGGGCGGCAGTGTAGTGTAATGGGTAAGGAGTTGGTCTTGTAACCTAAAGGTTGTAGGTTCAAGTCCCCACTAGGACACTGCCGTTGTACCCTTGAGCAAGGTACTTAACCTGCATTGCTTCAGTATGCATCCAGCTGTATAAACAGATACAATGTAAATGCCATGTAAAAAGGTGTGTAAGTTGCTCTGGATAAGAGTGTCTGCTGAATGCCTGTAATGTAATGTAATGTAAACAACAGCACAGAGTGTTCATGCCAAAGGCTGGCTCTGCTCACCCCCCGCCCCCCTTTCCCCCCCCCACTGTCCCACCTCCAGGGGTCTGCGTAGGCCTCCGTCCTGGATATGGGGCATCCCCCTCCTCCCGCAGGCAGCAGGAGCTTTTCCCACAATCCCCTTCTTCCACAGTGTCTCATTATGACCGCCCCACTGTTTTTCACACAAATCTGAAGGCTTCCTGTCTGCACCAGAGTCCTCAGCCAAACCAGGAACAAATGTGGCAGGGGGAACACGCTGCTCTGTTTATGGCCAGAGTTTTCCATTGCTCAATATCTGGCAAAACAGCTTGGTTATGACTTTTCTTTTTTTTTTTTTCAAGCTATTTTTATGTTGTAGTTCTTTGTTTACTAATATGCTAGTACTCACTGTTCTAGTACTTTCCGTACTCTTACTAGATTTTCATCTGCTGTTTTTTTGCTTTATAAGCTCATGGGAGGCTAGGGTGGGGGGACAGGGGCGGCGGGGGCATGTAAAACAAAAATATTTTTAGTTCTATAGAAAAAAAATAATTAAAAAAAAGCGGATGGTGAAACCGAGAAATAGGCCGGTGTCCAGCGAGGTCAGAGAGAAACAGGAATAGGCTGTGTTTTCGCCGTGATTCGGGGCGAGGGGCAGCATCGGCTGCGCTGAGTTTTACGGTTCTGTTGGCGCTCTTCATCGTCACGCCGTTGTAGCGTTCGATTGTGACGGCGCAAGGCCCGGTCAGTCAGTCAGTCACCACGACGACGCGCACTAATAACCCAGACCAGAGGCCCCTTGGCGGTTTGGGAAAGAGTGAGAGAGACAGGGAGAGAGGTAGAGAGTGAGAGGCTGAGATCAGGAAAGAGGGAGAGAGGAAGAGTGAGAGAGAGTGAAAAAGAGAGGGAGAAGGTGAGAGGAAGAGCAGGAGAGAGGGTAGGGGAGAGAAGGAGAGAGGGAGAGGGTGAGAGGGAGAGCAGGAGAGAGGGAAAGGGAGAGAAGGAGAGCAGGAGAGAGGGAGAGGGTGAGAGGGAGAGCAGGAGAGAGGGAGAGGGTGAGAGGGAGAGCAGGAGAGAGGGTAGGGGAGAGAAGGAGAGAGGGAGAAGGTGAGAGGAAGAGCAGGAGAGAGGGAGAGGGTGAGAGGGAGAGCAGGAGAGAGGGAGAGGGTGAGAGGGAGAGCAGGAGAGAGGGAAAGGGTGAGACGGAGAGCAGGAGAAAGGGAGAGTGTGAGAGAGGAAGAGCAGGGGTGAGAGAGAGCAGGAAAGAGGGAGAGAGAGAGCAGGAGAGGGAGAGGATGAAAAGAAGAGCAGGTGAGAGGGAGAGGAAGAGCAGGAGAAAGGGAGAGGGTGAGAAGAGAGAGAGAGCTGGAGAGAAGGAGAGAGAGAGCAGGAGAGAGTGACTCCTGGGCACACTTAATGTAGCCGATGACCAGAGACCCCTGGCGGTTTGGAGGTCCCCACCCTTGCGGTGATATGCTCCCGTAGGACGTGCTAGAGCCTCAGGCCCTCACACACACGCTCGACTGACGCAGGTTTCACAGTTCGGCTCCTGAGTGCACTTATTTCCTCCACCGCCACCGAGGCTCTATTAGAGAATGACTGGATCAGATCTGGAGAAGATCACCCAGAGAGCCGTCATGGTGGTCAGCGTCATCGCGACCTGTCACGTACCGTTTACTCACGTACTCCGAAGGGGACTGGCTGCGATGTGACACAGCAGAGCTTTTTATTGTTATGACATTTCTGACTCATGCACTTACACGTAGGCACCTATCATTAGAGTTAGAGCTGCACATGCCGTAAGCACTGCTCTGTTTTTTTCCCCCTTTCTGACAGGGCAAATGGTGACCCGGGCCATTGCCTGAAATAGCAGCTGCTATTCATTAACGCATGCTTCTTAAAGCTTTATAGCCTTTTCCTTATAGATAACCCCTCACTGAAGGACAGAGAATCGAAAAAATATATTCAGCTGGGCTTTTCCACAAGAGCTGCAAGAAAAAAATGCACACCATGATACCCTATATGACCAAAAGTACACCCCTTGGTCTGGGGCTGTTTTTCGTGGTTTGGGCTAGGCCCCTTAGTTCCTGTGGAGGCAAATTTTAATGCTACAGCGTACAATCACGTTCGAGATGATTCTGTGCTCCCCCAACAATTTGGGGAAGGCCCTTTCCTGTTTCAGCATAACAATGCCCCCTGGCTCACAGCGAGGTCCATTTAGAAATAATTTTGTCGAGAATAGTGTAGAGGAACTTGACTGGCCTGCACAGAGCCCTGACCTCAACCCCACCCAACACCTTCAGCTAAATTAACTCTGTTAGTTTACTGCGTTGTTAAAATGTTCATGTATATAGCATAGTTGTTCGGTTCATTTCTGTTACCATGGGGACTATGGGCCTATATGTTTGGGAAGACAGCCTGTGTTCAACATACTAATGCTCCTGGCCCAAGTTGAACCAGGCAGCTCACGCGCGATTTTAAATCCGTGCAGGATAGCCCGTGCTGTTTTATGCACAGCAGGCCTAGCCCTGAAATAACTATCTTTGTGTCGCACAATCTGCGTAAAATCCACACACAGCTTTCATGTTCTGTTTTGCCTGTGTCACGTTTTGGAGCTGCACGGCCCTCCCTTGCTATCCGTAACAAAACAATCGCCACGTTATCTCTGTTTCAGCTGGCCCAGGAGCAGGGGAATTGGCTCTCAGCCCAAAACAGTTCATTCAGGTGGAATTTCGAACACGCCCATGTCATATATACTTTTGAAATGAATTCTCGTTTTTTCATGAATCATATATATATTTTTAATATCGCATTCTCATTGATCATTTACAGAAGTGGGTTGACCCTCTTTTATACTTCAGGATAAAGGTTAGGGGGCTGATTCAATCTAACCACAAGATTGACAATCTAACCCGTGACAATTTTCTTTTTAAAAAGTGAATGAATAACAGCTTAAGCTGGTGCTTTTATTGCTTACACAGACCACAGAAATACTAGCTGCTGGGATGGATTCAGTCTGTCTAAATAGATGCAATATGCGTAGTGTAGGGGCCGCATAGGGACGACAGTGTAGTATAATGTTTAAGGAGTTGGTCTTGTAACCTAAAAGTCACTGGTTAGATTGTTGTACCCTTGAGCAAGGTACTTAACATGGATTGCTTCAGTATATATACAGTTTTATAAATGGATGCAATGCTAAGTAAAAAAAAGTTGTGTAAGTCACTCTGGATAAGTGTGTCTGCTAAATGCCTGTAATGTAATGTCATGTCATGTCATATAATGTAGTGTAATGTAGTGTAATGTAATGTAATATCATGTAATGTAATGTAGTGTAATGTAATGTAGTGTAATGTAATGTAATGTAATGTAATGTAATGTAATGTAGTGTAGTTCCTGCTGAATAAGCCAGTGACTGCATTCCCGTTCTTGACCTGGCATTTCATTGTACGGCTATTTATAGCTCAGTAAATATCGGAGGGGGGAGATGCCAAACACCGTAGGCATGCAAGGACTCCGACTGCAAAAAATAGAAATAGAAAATTACATATGAGAAGTCAAAATAAGCACGGCATGCGTCTAAAAAAAAGTTATTTTAGAACACAATATGACTAGACTGTTGGAAGCACAGCCAACTGATGTCGATGTCAAATTTTATGCATGTATATCTTTCAGTATGGCATTTTTAAAATAATTAACAACATTAGCAATCAATAGTAAAGTTTATCATTTTGGTTGAAAAGTTTATATTACCGATTTTGACTTTTGCTACTATGGAGTTTGCGTGCATTGTGGCTGAGATATCATTGCATCTAATAGTGTGGAACACGCAATAGATTTCTTTTCATGTGTTCATGCTACTTTGAATGCTAGTTTTACACATGGTCCAAAGGTCACAGGCCTCTCAGTATGACCGTACAAAGGCTTGTGAAGTCACAGTTTTAAAATCTATAAGCTGAGTGCTACCTGATGCTCATCTTAAAGGCGAAGGTCTTCATATACTGGCCATGTGAGTTTGGCCATGTAGTGCACGACCAGACCAACGGACGTATAGGCATATAGGACCTCGCCAGTTAGAGTGTCTGAGTTAGGGTCTCCCTGGTTACGGTTTCCACGTATACACTCCCAAGTTATGGTTATCGCTTATCTCTGAACTCAGACGATCAGATCTCGAAAACATTCTTTTTTTTTTTTTTTTTTACCGTCCGGAAAAAGCACCTCCTGAACACAGTAAGATATAATATCAGCTCAGTAAAATGTTGGGTACTAAATCACCTGCGATGCCGTGTATTTCCCCCTGTCCCACCTGGACTCGTAAACGCTGTGTCGGAGTTGACTTGTCACTGAGAACTGTGCTGTGTCCGAGCGATAGCACGTCAGGGACGTGGTTTAGACCTGCCTGCCTGTCAGAGGGGAGGTTTGCAGAAGTGTGATGTGTGCGACACACACACCTCAATCTCGCTGTTTATCCACTTCCTCCGTGTCGTGTAGCTTGAGTCCGAATCACCGGTTTTGAACTGGGCCGATGCGGTTGATTGGAACATACCGGGTTACATTCTGAAAACCGAGAAGGCTTGTTACATTGGGCCTCATTCACGAAACGCGTACGATCACGTTTGACCATAAACTGCGTGTAAGAGCCTGTAAGCGTGTAAGAGCATTTCGTGGTTCAAAGAACCTGCAGTAGCTGCTGTAGTGGGGGTGGGTATTGAGGGGTTAACTGTACACCCTCCTGACTTGAGAAATTCCTCCTAGCCTTGACTGGTGCTCTTAGTTTGTGTGTTATATTAGGCACACCCTATATAGCTGCAGCACTATTTTAACCCCCCCCCCCCCAACCCCCCCCACCCCCCCCCGGAAAGCCCGTCCTGACATGCTAATTATGTAACTGCAATGCGAGAACACTCTCCTCTGCCATTTATTTTCTGGGTCAGAGTTCACCGCGTCCTGTTTTATTTTAACCGAGGTGCATTGTGGGTGTTTATTCCGAATCATGTTTGCGCATATGAACACGCGTGTCTGCAGGACCTGATTCAGGGGTTATTCTGAAGTGCGTTTTTTTTTGTTGGCAGTGAGCAACAGAACGAGTGCGTTGGCTAGACGGTAGGTTTATAGCCCCTTTACTGGTTAACGATTAGCCTGCCGTGTCTTTTGAATCATAAATCATAAAAGGGAATCATAAACGCTAATCCCGGGGAGCAGGAAGGAAGCGTTTATGACATAATGGATAGGGCAGTAGTATTATGTACAGCCTGACCTCAGGAATAGCCTTGTTTTGTTTTTTATAGCACAGTGTTACCTGTCGCTTCTCTGTTATCCGTGTGTTGTGCTGTTTGGTTTTCGATGCGACGACAGAGTGAGGTTCGGTAAAGTGCGGCTGCAGGAGTCGGGTGTGCTCGCCAAACCCCCGCCCCCCCCCCCCCTCGGAGAGACCGAAGCAGACGCGCCGTTTTGTTTCGTGGTGGTAGGGGTGGTGGGGGGGGGGCGCGAAAGGCTCGAGGAAGCTAAGGTCGGCGGTTTTCCGCGTTCTCCCAGGGTGTTCCGGGCGCCACTCGATGCCCACGCAGACGGCATTCCCGCTTTTCCTTATCTTTTTACCTGGAATGTCAGGATGGCCAGAACGGGGGGGAGGGCCGGGAGTCCCAGGGTGTTGGAGAGGCGATTCAGGATTTGGCAGATTTGGCAGATTCGGCGGTATGGATGAGTCATTTAAACCCCCCCCCCCCCCATGTCCGTGGAGCCTCCTGCAGGTGTCACACGGCGCTGAGAAGGCCGCTGAGCGGAGCGGAGCGGACCTCACCGCAAGCCAGTGACTGCACATGCAGACGGAGTGTGTCAGCAAGGGTAGCGGTGTGGGGGGGGGGGTGTATGATTCATTATGTGGTTTTCCGGTAATAACATTCTGCGTACCTTTCTATTTTTTGATGGGGGGTTAGGCTGGGGGGCGGGGGGGGGGGGGTGTGCTTACAGGCTTCACCTCACTGGTATTTTTGAATAGGGAGGTGGGGAGGGGGGGGGGGTTTCCAACCCAGAAGCCTCCTCCCCCTGGGCTTGGTCTCTGATCAGACCACTATACCTTTTAGAGAAGATGTGTTGGCAGAAACATGGTAAATAGCAGCCTATGTAATCCAGCAAAAAACCACAGTTTTGAGAATAAAGTACACATACGAAAAGGCAAACTGGAATAACGGTGCTGTGCCTGTACTTAAACTACACAGAGGGAACAGAAATGTGTGCGATGTACTCGAGAGATGACCAGGCCAAGCCGCCTCTGAGCTGTAGGTGAAAATAAAGAAGAAGCCGCAGCCTTGAGGTTTAGGCTTATTATTTGGAGCCCATAAAACTAACAAACAATTACCTTGGGAATATTATGTTTTGTGAAATTCGGCATTACTGTAGAGCAATACTAGGGGCCTCAGTCGCCTGCGTTGGCATTTTTGCAAACTGCATACCGCAAAAATTTATGACGTGCTTATTCGTTGCGGTTCTGTTTATTATTTTCTCCGCTTAAAATAGCCTTTTTGTAATTATCCAGCTCCCAGCTTGAATTCTGTCTTTGCAGGAACAGCGAGTGCCGCGTCCAGCTCTGTCCGAGGGCCCGTGTTTGGCACAAGGTCAGTCCTGTTTTGTAATATTTGGCATAATTTCGCATTAAGGGATGAAGCGTTTGTTTTCTTAACGGTGCTTGCTTGTTTTTTTTTTTTATAGCTTTTCCTGCAGTGCTGCATTCCTCTGGCACTGTCATTATACAGGAGGAATTAGAGATAATTAAAGGATCAGAGATAACTAACAGTATTGCATTGACAGGGGAAAAGTCTCAGAGATGCAGTGTTATTGTGTTTTGACGTGAGTTCCTGAACTGACACGATCGTTGCATTCCGTAGTATTATAATTGCGATTTAATTCCACCGGCCCTGCAAAGGAAGGTTCTTCTGTTACAAAATACCTGCAGGGCAAGAGCTGCCTTCAGAGTTTTTCCTTTCGCTTGCAGACAGACAAAAAAAAACAAAAAAACAAAAAACAAAACAAGACACAAAAAACCAAGATAATTTATTTATACGGCTTCCCCGCTGGAGATGGCTTTCATGAATAAGACAGTGAGTTTTTACGGTCCAGTCTGAAGGGGGGCAGTAGGGTGGGGGTGGGAAGGGGGGGCATGAGCTCTACAAACAAAAGAAAGTGTTTTCTGTCAACGGACTCCCCCACCGGCAGTCAGATGGCTGTGCTAATGGTAACAGCAGCCAGTATTGGCTGTGCTGCTGCTCTGCCAGTGAAGGTCTGGGCCAGCTGGATGTGTTTTTTTTTTTTTTTACCACTTCTTCACAAATCTTTTTTTTTATTTTTATCTTTTACCACAAGCCAAACTGATTAACTTTTCTCTAGCTTTCTGTCCCCTTCTATCTCACCGTCTCTCTCTTTTTCTCTCTGTCCATCTCTCTGTTATCTCTCTCTCATGTTTTCTTTATCGCTCTCCTGGTCATGTGATCGTGTGACATCACTCACATTTATGAATGGCGGCATTAAATTAACAACTGGACACTTGTCTGATGGAGCTCTTGCTTTTGTCCTGGTGCATAGAGTTAACAGCCAATGAATGGCCAGGGTCACGACCTCCTAGCCCCCCCTCCCCAGAGCGATACTTCAGAGATGAGATCACAGCATTTTTTCTTTCTTTTTTTCCAGACAGACCCCTTTGTGTTGTGTTGGCGCTCTGGGGCTGATTAATAAGTGAAGTGCAGGAGGTACATCGCGGTCAACGATAAACTGAAGGCGGTTATTATCTCAGAATCCCCTAGGGGGCCTTGTGTGTGTGTGTGTGTGAGGGGGGGGGGGGGGGGGCAGTGGGGTAGGGAGGATCATGGGAAGGATTGCTGATGTTTTCCCGCCAGGAAACCTCCCTGGGACAACGACCTCCGAAGCTGCACATCATTCCCATAATGCCAGTGGGGTTTCATTTGTTTAAATAGAAGGCCTCGCCAGCAAGCAGCTGGTTTCCTTGGCAACCCCTGCTCGACAACGGACATGGGGCACGTGAGGGAGGAGCACTCTGGGAATTCCGGCTTGCCTGTGATGTCACAAATGAGGGCGGGACCTTTTAGCGCTGACACCATACTGTAGCGCAGTTCATGGGTCGAGTCCCCTGTATGGTTGAATCTTGACTTACAACAGGAAACAACAGAGGTAACCAAATATTATCATGCTGTGTTTGAAAATTATTTTTCCTATGATTGCGTTTATTTTTGGTTTTGACATGCAATTTTCTTTGAATGTCCCACAGTTCTGATTCTTTAGTTATGTTAATATGGAGTGAACACATAGCTGTCAGTCAGACCTTTACAGGAAACCTTTACATTTTATTTAGGCATTTGCCAGCTGTGAATCCTATAGCTAAACCTAAAGCTTATTTCGTTCTTTTTTTCCATAAATGTTGTTTGAAATTATGGGTGTATATTAAGAGAGTGTGTTGTGCTTTTTGTATCTGGTGGTATGCAACTTTTTCCTATGCTGTATATTGATTAGAAGCGAAACGTGGGAAAAATGCATTATATAGGCTAAATACTGTATTTGGCGTAAAATTAAAAACACTAACAGAGTCCACAAGGGAGAGAAAAGCCATCAGAGTGTAAAATGGGTTTATTACAGAGTTTATTAAACAATTTTGCAGTGTGTGTGGGTGCGTGTGTGTATGAATTAAATGTAACTAAAACAGGAATTTATATTGTTATAGCACCCTGAGTGCCATGCAAGCCTTAATTTTTGAACATTTCCAGTTGGTTGCATCATTATTTTTATCTGTGTTAGCATGCTATGGATCTGTGCTAGCATGCTGCCAATCTGTGTTAGTGTTCTACCAACTTATGTTAGCATGCTACCGATCTGTGTTAGCATGCTACCCATCCGTGTTAGCATGCTGCCTACCCTTAGAGCACCTTGGAACAGAGCAGAGATTTTAAAGTGAATGATCGGGTTATGCGAGGCCCTCTCTCTCTGCCTCAAACAAAAAACCTGAACCTTCCTCCCGCTCTCCCTGAAGGCCAGCCTGGTCCCAGCTGATCAGGCCGTCGCTAACGCGGTTACCATGGAACATAATGAGCTGCTAGCCGCCAAGGGATCTGGCAGATGATGTAAGAGGGGGATTTCGGAATGACATGCCCGCTCTTTGCTGTGGCAACAGCTGTGAAATCTCTGAAAATTAATTTTAAAAAAGGGGGGGGAGGCGGGGGGTAAATGTGCTGATTTACTGAACTGCCTCTTTATGTGAGTGTAAAACGCTTTGTCATGTGACGGCGCCGCTGTCGTCACTCTGGCGATTGTGAGGTCAAAGGTCAGGAGGCCTTCTAAAATGAGGCAAGAGGCCGGGACAGGACTGCATCCACCTTCCTCTTTGAAAATCCCTTCAGTTATCGTATCGGTGAAGATTGGAGGCGTTAACAACTATTAGTTGAAATCGGACAAAGTTTCTTTCTTGAACGCTGCTGACCAGTAAACAGGTAAACGTGTGACGGTGCCATGCTCTGCGAACGGACGTGCAGACAGGCACGTAATTAGAAATCTTGCGAAGGCCTGGAGGAGACACTTCAGGTACGGCGGTGGGATGGTCTTTAATAACGGCTGAACAGGTGGCGTCGGGAGGAGGCTGCAGCTGCTCGCCGCTGATAGGGCACTGGATCGCGGGTCGTATGCCCAGCTGTGGTTTGAGCACAGAGCCTCTGTATGATAACCGCCCGTTTATAAATGCGTATGAATAGATTTTTGTTCTGGTCCCATTTCTCGAGGGAAAGGACATTTGCATTTTTATGAATGGCAAATGATTTTTTTTTTAAAAATTGTACCAAGCCTGTCTTATTAAGAGCAGAAGGTGCACTTTTTTTTCTTCGCCGAGGACACAAATCAATTTTACGTTTTGCACTTTGGAGAAAAAAAAAAAAAAAAGATCTCTCGTCTGTCAAATACAGATTTTCGCACAAAATGTTCTGCGCCATTCTTTCGCGGCGGCCTTCGACTGGAAGGACGAGGAAGAAGAAGCAGCCATTGATTCCGCGCGCGAGGAAAGGACAGCGAAAAGCATCGAAGCCTTCGGTCCAGCGTACTGCAGGTTTTTTTTTTTCTTTCTTTTTAAAAAAAAAAAAAAAAAAAAAATACAATGAGTACTTTGTGCGTGCCAGAGGACGGCGGCCATGTCAGCGTTGGGAAGAAGAAGACAGAGAAAACAGAGCTGCCTGTCCTGCAGAGACCCCGTAGGGTGGGGGGGGGGGGGGGGGGAAGGGGGGCTGTGAAGTTAAATAGCACACAAGTAATGGGGAGCTTAGATTTATAGCCATTCCTATGCGTGGGTATTAGAGTTAACTCTGACATAGCAAGCTTTGGAATGTTCGCACATCGTCTCGTAGCTTTGGGGAGCACCTGTGCCAGTTTTGACATATTTAATTGATGGAGGTGTTACTCTGGTGCGGTCTTTTTGTGGGCCAACCTGGAAGGAAGTTTCTTCCGCCATGGGTTCCCTCAGCAGATTTCCAATGCTGTTTCTCCCTTAAGGATTTTGATCTTGGAATAAAATGAGGTCTGTGGTTAACACAAGCGAGAGAGTTTAAGAGAGTTTCACCTTTTTCTTCTACGATGTACATTACATCAGTTAACATCTAAACCCTGAATTTCGAAGCTGCTCTTCGAAAAAAAGTAAGTTGGCAACAAGTTGCTACATTGAAACTACAACTGTTGTCGCAAAGAGGCTCATGGGATACTCAGGGCAAAGAGGTTCCTGGGATACACAGTGAGAAGAGGCTCATTGGAAACACAGGCCACAGAGGCTCATGGGATGTGCTGCGCAACGAGGTTCATGGGATACACGGCGAGAAGAGGCTCATGGGAAACAGTGCAAAGAGGATCATGGGATACACAGTGCAAAGAAACTCATGGGAAACAGTGCAAAGAGGCTCATGAGATACACAGTGCAAAGAGGCTCATGGGAAACAGTGTAAAGAGGATCATGGGACACAGTGAAAAGAGGCTCATGAGATACATAGTGCAAAGAGGCTCATGGGATATAAGTGAGAAGAGGCTCATGGGAAACACAGGCCATAGAGGCTCATGGGAAACACTGGAAAAAGAGGTTAAATGGAATGCAAAAAAAAAGCTGAAAGAGGGAACTTTTAAGAGGGTTCTATCCGTAGACATTATATTGCTGTTTGGCACTTTGGTTTTAACATGTTTAAAAAAGTTACTCCATTATTCCACCGTGAAAAAAAATTACACAAAGAGCATTCCTTTGTTACACCTAATTTATGACAAGATGGCAGATAGTACCCTGAAATTCCAAGCTCTTGCAATAGTGATATTGAGATCTAAGAAGCTGTTTGCTAGTGAGCTTGTAAGATGATTTTAGCATCTTTAAAGTTTTAAAAGTCCTTTGAACTTGTGCAAGCTAAATTAAACAATATAGCTGTGTTGAATGTGCTGTAGCTGAACAAACACTAGAAACCAAAACATTAACTTCAGCCTGTTAACTTCTTCTAACGACCTATCAGCACATTGTAAGAGGCAGTGTTTCTCAATCCAGTCTGGCAGTGCATTAGAAATGCTGGTTATAGTTCAAACCGGGCCTATTTCATCAGATATAATGCAGCTTTGAACCAAATACTGAATACTGTTCACACGCACACACACACACACACACACACACAGATGTATGCGCACACACACACAGATGCCTACACACACACACAGACGTGCGCGCACACACACACACACACAGATATGCACACACACACACAAAGACATGCACGCACACAGACAAGCACACACATGCACACACACACACACAGACACACACACGCCCACACACACACAAAGACATGCACGCACACAGACAAGCACACAGACACAAATGCATACTCATACATGAAAAGAAACAGACACACACTGTAGATCATTTATATTTATTCAGGCATATATTTATAATATGCATGAGTGCATGCTATTAAACATAACATTCAAAAATGAACAGCAATATGCTGAAAACACATGTTGAGAAGTTGAAAAAAGTCTTTTCTACACATCAGTACATCAGTATGGCTGACATATACAATGTATAATACAGTCATTTAGGCCCGAGCACGAAACACATCTGAAGGTCTGTCGATAATATATAAGTATATAAATACATGTATAAACATAAATATTTCAACTCAAAAAAACACTCATCAGCCTGCTCAATAGTCTCTAAAACCTCCGTTACAGTTAGAGGTTTGACCCGACGGCAGTTAGAATGCATACCTTCAACGATTTCTGTGTCATTACACCTTAATGGACATTAAAGCTCTCATGGCCCGAAGTTATACTTCCGACATCTCGAGCATTAGAACAGAGATGACGAAGACGCTTTCGCCCTCATCGATTCGAGTGGGAATGATAATCTGCACCAGCTTTCGGCTGCCTCAGTTCATTTGTACTGATTGTGTTTGATTTGATTTTACTCTGACCTCAGGACAGCATATATTACACGAGCATATTTCCGTGATCTCATCTCTTTTTTGTGTGTGTTTTTATTTTTGTTTTTTTATTATATTTCATACGCTGAGATTTCTCGGGTCGTCATCCTGCTCGCAAGCGAAAGCGACTCATCTTCCGACGGCCGCTCCGGCCCAGCGGAGAAAGGTCACGCTGACCTTTCCGATGTCGTGACCTATAGGAGGACGAGCTGTCACGTCGACGAAACATAGCAAATGTGTTTACTCGTTTTTTTTTTTATCGGTCTTTAATAGCCATTAAAACAAATTGAATCGGAAAGTAACGTGGGCAAATGTCAATTTTCTGCGCAACTGACCCCGATATATCAGGCGGAGTGGAGCATGTACAGGATAATTACACCCTTTGTAAAAAAAGGCCCTCGTGCTGATTGTACTTGGGGAAGCCCACAGGCCCTCTTTACATTTATTTATCTGCTAATGGCAAAAGCTAATCTCTCCATTTGTACCTCATCAACTGGATTGAGTGAGTTAGCGCCCTTCTGCCCCTCTTCGCCTGTTTGCCTGTTTAAAATCGGCAGTTAAGACGTATTATTCCCAGAAGGGAACGTTTTTACAGGGGGGAAAAAGGCGCTCAGACAAACGCACGGGCAGTTTCAGTGACAGCGTCTGTCAGTCAGCTGCCATTTTGGATGCGCTACGTTATTCGATCGTCAATAGTCACGTGACGTTGAGTTAAGTCTCTTCTGTACACTGCAGTCGCTTTGCTCGATCACCACTCTTTCTGTTACTGGATGGTTTCCGCCCTCGGGCAGCGATCTAGGTTGCCACGCCAACCTTCGCTCGAAATCGACTTCGTCACAGAAATCGAGTTGTTTCAGTGCGCGGAGTTGAAACTGTGCTAGGGCTGTGCATTAGGCGACCATAGTGACGAGAACAGGCCATTCAGCCCAACAATGCTCACCATTTTACTGACTAAATTGACTAAATTAGCGCTCTGATTAACCTAGAGACTAGATAGTATCTAACACTGTATCAAGCCTGGTCTTGAAAATTCTTAGAGTTTCTGCCTCTACTACGTGACCTGGCAGGCTATTCCACTCATTGACTACTCTCTGCGTGAAAGAGTTCTTCCTAATGTCTGTATGGAATTTACCTTTTGCTCATTTCTAAATTTTGCTAAATTTAATGCAAATTTCCATATATGTCCCCTATTTCTACTAACAGAACTCAACCTGAAGAATCTCAGGGGTTTGGGTCAGCTCACCCATTGTTATCAGTTTTGTAACCCTGCAGTCTCAGGCTAGCACTGGTCCACAGCACTGCACACTGTTCCACCACCATGGCAAAAAACAAAAATAAGCCCGTTTCTCTAATAGAGTTTGTAAGTATTATGACTATTGCTGTTGCTCTTTAACACTACCCTACTGTTACTGCCATGACTATTACTATACCACATATATAATAATAGAAGCAGTAATGATGATAAAAATAACAAAAATAGTAATTATGTTGTTGTTGTTGTCATTGTTTAACATATACTGTACATGTAAATGTGAGATGGCAGAATTAGAGTGGGGGGGGGGATGAAAAGCAGTGGCGCTGTTGTTTTCCAGCTCCCCCCCCCCCCCCACGAAATCACTCATTTTCACAGAATTAAACCACAGAGAGGGAAAACGTGATGGTGTGAGAGGGGTTGTCATGGCGATGCAAAGGAGGAATATTCCTGCAAAGAAAGTATTTCAGTTTTTTTTTTTTTTAATTACAAATTTGAAAAACCCTGTCTGCTCATATCCCAGATCAGCAGACGGCATGTAATGAGATTCTTAATTAATTTGCAGAAACAGACGACAGTTACTGTAATAGCTTCCGAAAAATTAGTTGTCTTCAACTCTGCTGACTTGTGAAATGCAAGTTTTCCTCAGTCACTAAGAAAGCACTGGAAAGACTTTAGCCAAAGGCAGAAACGTTATATATATATATATATGTTTATAGAATCATCCACAGCGTTTTCTCTGACCTGCATGGCATTCCTCATGGGTAGCTTATATTAGTTTATGAACACAGGATCTCTCTTCAACCAATGGATTGCTTTCAGACTTCAGGTAAGTACAGAACTTTTTTTTTCTTTTTTAAAAACACAATTTATCACAATCATCATGTTTCTTATTGCTAACAAAAGTCTTGCGATTTCAAAAATTGTTCAGAAATTGTTCGTTCGTGCAGTGAAATGCTGCACCGAAGTTTGATCGCATACAGCGCGAATGTGTGCAGCTGCGGTGGAACGAGCTGAATTCACACATCACTCGATATTTCGCCCTTCCAAGTAGTGTTCAAAAGAGAGACCGTGCCCTTAAAAACTGTCTAAAATCCACGGGGATCAGCAGAAATTTTATGTACCACGGCCTCTGAATTTAAATGAGTTACACCTCCTTGGGTCACAGCCCAAATATTCTTTATTTGACAAGGCCACTACGTTCCGAAAAAAGCAATAACCTTTTCCTTTTTCTCCACAGGACCACGGCTGCCGGCTCTTCCTGGCAGTCAGTTTCTGAGAGCAGATTTGTGTCGGTAATAAGCGTGTTTGGCCTTTCTTCCTCGTTGTTATTGTTATCGATGCTGTTTTTAATCGGTTTCAGGCAGTTATCACTGTTCATTTACTCACAGTTAAGGCAAGAATCTGAGGCTTTTTGCAAATTAAACAAGTCTGAACAAAAAAAAGACCTCTCCAGTCTTCTAGTCTTTTTTCACAGCAGGTAAGGCATCTAGTTGTGACTTGCGTTAATTTTACTCATAACGGCCTGCGTCACTCACTGAATTTTGGCTGTTCTCAGAATTTTTGGCAGGATGAGATGACGCTGTTTTCCGGAGTCATTGGTGAGTACCCCATTCTGTGGGGGGGGGGGGGGGGGGTTTCCGTGGTTTCCGTGGCAATGGGAACATTCACAGTTGGAAGAGCCCTACACCACTCATTCTGTTAGGGTGCACAGGGCTAAAATTAAAGTTGCACGGGAGACAGGTTTGTCTTTTGCACACTCTGCGCTGCATTCACACTCTGTCTCCTCAGTGTGCACGTGCATAACACTTTTTTAATCTGTTTTATTACTGCCTTTAAACCTACCCATGTTACTGAAATTTTAATTCAAGTAATAAGTCTCTCTCTCTTTCTCTCTCTCTCTCCTTCTCTTCCCTCCACACACATACAGTTGTTTTTTAATTCATGTGACTGTGTGCACCATACCCTTTTTGTGATATTGAACAAATATATTTATATTTTATGACATTTATTTAAAATGTTCAACATTGTAACACACTTTTATTTAATGTTTCTCATACACTGGCTGCTATTTTGTG
The DNA here is from genome assembly GCA_039654925.1 of Anguilla pacifica. Lineage (NCBI taxonomy): Eukaryota > Metazoa > Chordata > Actinopteri > Anguilliformes > Anguillidae > Anguilla > Anguilla pacifica. Next base: position 3,432,700 of record CM077291.1, on the reverse strand, counting down.
TATAAGGGATCTTATAGCAATAATAACGGTTTTCTTCAGTTCAGTCAAGTTTTACAGATTTAAATTTCTTATTAGAACTAATGCCCGAATAAACGCTTCCTTCGGCTGTAAAAATGCGTTTTTTTTTTATTTATTTGTTTATTTTGCTAACTCAGCAGAGGTGTAAATACAGCCAGCTAGCATTCCTCCTCATTCTGTATGCTTCAGCAAACACGGCCTTCCCAGGTCGCAATACGCAAGATGCAGAAACACATCGGCACGTACGCCTCTGCATAGTAAGGACCGAGCGATCCGACACAATAGCGAATTTACAGTAGCAAGCTTCCTTCCATTACATTAGAGGCATTTTAGCAGACGCTCTTATACTTATTTACATTTATACAGCTGGATATATACTGGAGCAATGCAGGTTAAGTACCTTGCTCAGGGGTACAATGGCGGGAAAAGTGTCCAACCCGGGAATCGAACCCATGACCTCAAGGTTACGAGTCCAGTTCCGTACCTGTTATACTACACTGCCGCCCAAACGCTTACGGCCACTCAAGTCAATGGCATGCAAAAATATATATATTTTTATAAAAACAATTTTTAAATGTTCTTGCCGCATTATTCAGTAGAAACTTAAGTGTGGAAATGTTTTTAGTTTTAATTTTTTTTTGTTTGTTTTTAACCTCTTCTAAACCTGTTCTACTTCAGCCTTGCCCTTTTTTTTTCAAGTGCCTCCTTGAAACTGCTTAATATGAATTATTTTAACTACGCGGCGATGCACCTCATGGGAAATCTTTTCCGCTGGGCTGTAATGAGTTGCGCGTGCTATATTTGGCCAGGGGGCCCGTAAACAACATACTTGTTAAAATTGAAGCAACCGCAAGCACGCTGGCTAACTCAGACACGAAGGGGAATTTAGGCAAACGAGGCGAAAGTGCTGATTCCCCCCGTTCCGCTTTACATCAACAATTTTTTAATACCCACTGAGCTGGGGAAAAAAAAGCTTTGTGCCTGTAAACCGATTGAGCGCATTCGAAGATAAGAAGAAAGTGCGTGGCTAATGGATGTCAAGGAGGCACAAAGTGAGATTTCTGCAGCTGAGCTGTAGAGCTGAGGAGGTTAACTCGTAAAGAGCTAATCCGCAAATGAACGTTTAACATTTTTCTGTTTAATTGGCCATTAGGCAGGTATGAGAGCATGTGAACCTTTTCTATTTTGTTGTGAGGTTCTCTGGTTAATGGGCTCGTGACAGTGCCAGGCTCTCTGTCCTGAAATTTTCTAAATTTGCTGAAATGTGATGGCTCTATAAAGGGAATAGTTTATGATTAGTAATTGCAGGGTGAATGCTGTTTAATAAAGAAGAGACTAAATAATTAAACTTTTCATTCAATTTAACAGGTTCTCCCCCTCCAACACACATACACATTCACACACACACACACATACATGCACACACGCACACACACACACATACTACACACACACACACACAAACCTTATCATCCATTCCCTATACCACCTGCTTCATCTACATCTGCAAAATCATGTTTCCATGGAAACATGCATGAAAAGAGTTCGGATGAAAGAGACACTTTAAGTCAGATGCAAAAACGTGAAATTTTCCCCAGACTGGTACTCTCACTGCCATTCATCCATGCTAGTGAATGACCTCAGGCAGTTAACAAATGAATATAGGGGATCGTCATGAGAGAGTTGCATTGTTTCATAGATTTTATGCCAAGAAATCAGATACCGATTTGTGTTTTTATGATACCCATTATTTTTTTAGTACTTATGAAAATGTATAGTGAATATATATCCGACTTTTCATATTATATTTTTCAGCACTGCAGCAAAGAAACATTTAAATAAGTTGTGAAATACAGTATATTCCATTGGTTTGTTTTATCCAGGCGTTGAGCCAGTTAAGGCTTCAAACCGAGCTGTGTTGAAATGACTCGGCAGAGGCAAGGTCACATGGTCATGCTGTAAACCGGAGGCTTTGTCTCAGTCATGTGACATTTGTATTTTTTTGGAGGTGACCATGGCTTGAAGGAGACAAGGAGCTTGAAGGTAGTGCATTATCCTTGAAGCTTGAATTCACTGGTTCTCCAGTGTTTGGAGATCATTGCATTACATTACGTTACAGGCATTTAGCAGACGCTCTTATCCAGAGCGACGTACAACAAGTGCATTAGTTCAAGGTGCAGAGGTGCAAAAGAAACACACTAGAGTGAAGTAAAGATCGTAGTGCCAGAAGTGACCACACAGATCAGGACTCCAACCCTGTAGGGTAACCTGTTCAGCAAACAAACAAACAATCCTGCCAAGTACAAACTAGCACTGAATCAACTGGCACTGAAGCATTTTACATTGCATACATTTAGTGAGCATTATGCAATCACATCGACCAATGTCTCCTGTCCTCTTGCAGCATATATCCAATAAATGGTGAAAACATTTTTTATATTGCATTACATTTATTTGGCAGCATTACATTTACTTGGCCTTGACCCATGACCTCCAGGCCTTTGTGCACGCACAACTCCACACATTGCAGAACTCCACACATTGTAGAACTCAACACTTTGCCGAACTCCACACATTGCAGAACTCCGCACCTCCCTGTTCCCAGAACTTTGGCACACCTCCCTCTCTCAACACAAGATCTCTATCTGCTGAATGAGGTGTGTTTTCGCTGGGGTTAGAGGGAATGCCCACAGGGACGCCTCCCTGTTGTGTGCTGTGTGTGTGTGTGTGTGTGTGTGTGGCAAACTCAGAACCGTACTCGTGCCAAAACTCCGTGTCCCCACCTGCACTCTGAACGCTTGACTCCACACTCTCAGGTGTGAAAAATCAACGGGTGCAAGGAGCAACTTCTCGTTTCCAGGTAACGGGAAAAAAAAATACTACCTTGAGTTTTGGAAGCGTTCCCATTGTGAATCAGAACTGCGTGTGACCCCCTGTCCTTTACGGATGAACCAAACCAAGCGGTATTTTCAACAGAATAACTGTGGTGGTGACAAAGGGGGGGGGGAGGGGGGGGTGATATGAGTTACCAAGGCGGTTTTTTTTAGACCTGGTTGAGTAAAGCAAATTTGTTTTTTTAGATTAGAAGATATTTGTCCTGCTCAAATCAATTTAATTGATTTAGAAGTTTTCTGGAATGTTCTGTCATACAGCCTTAAAATGTACAAAGAAAAGCAAAAGCACTAGGATTTCCAGTAAATGCATGTTTTTTTTTTGTTTTTTTTTTCGCTTAATCACGTATTTGTACAAAGCTGACATGTAGTTTCAGCAGATGTTTCCCCAGGGGATACACGGTACACATCCAGAGAGGAGGGCAGACCCCCCCACCCCCCCCCCCCCATTCCATTTAACAGCCAAAAATCCAGAACATCAGCGAGGTTACACCGTGGATCTGCGATCCCTGGTCCTGCAGAGGGCGACGCTGTTCAGATTTCCATCGTTCCTCGGGATTTAGTCGGTCGATTAAAAGCAGCGGATTACGCGGTTCGGTGACCTCGCCCCGTCTCTCCGGCCTGAACTGGTGGCAGATTTTGTAATGTGTGAAAGCAAAGATCGGCAGAACCTTTGGTTCCGCTCGACCAGGACTGCAGATTCCCCCCCCCCCCCCCCCCCCCTCAAAAAAAACAAGCTCCTGCAGGTCAGATGGACTCTCTGTTCCAAAGACCACAGCTCATAAACGGCAAGGCACAGTCGAGATTGAGTTCCACTCCAGGAGCTAGAAATGAACTATATGAAAAAAAAAATTTTAAATTTGCATTTTTCTTTTAAAAACTGGATATTGATGTTACCCCAGTGATATGTGAACTGGCATTTGTGAATGCCTGCAGGCTATCTAATCTCCTATATTCTTTGGCTTCGGCTGTGGGAACAAGGAGGTTGGGTTTGGGGTGTGGTCAGGTTGGGTTGGGTGGGGCTGGGTTGGTTTTGGGTCGTTTCCATCCGGTGTCACGGTTACGCGATCCGCTGCAGGTGGCTGCGTGTCCAAACCCCAGGCAATGCCATCAGTCACCCCCCCCCCATCCCCCCTAACCCCCTTTGTCATCGTGGGAAAGTGCTTAACTGGTTTGTCATGGCGAGGTTGTGAAGGTTACATTGGAACTGTACACCAGAATGCCTATTCAAATGCTGTCATAAGCGCAGCATGCCGTGTCATATACATTCGTAGTGTAACTAAGTCAGAGATTTTCCCTGAGACCGAGGTGGGATTCGAACCCGGGGCTCTCACTCGTCCAAAGGTTTCATAGGCAAACGCATTACCAGTCAGCTAAAGGAGAAACCGCCCCTGGCCAAGGGCAACGTCATTATTTTTTAATTTGAGGGTCTGCCACGGTTTATCGGACCTTTACTGTGCTTCACTAGCGAACTAGCCGAGCTACACCGACTTCACTCACTGCAGAAGGACAGGCCATTGGCCATTGTGGCATGCATGTGCATGATGACATCACTGCAGAGGGACAGGTCATTGGCCATTGTGGCATGCGTGTGCATGATGACATCACTGCAGAGGGACAGGCCGTTGGCCATTGTGGCATGCATGTGCATGATGACATCACTGCAGAGGGACAGGCTGTTGGCCATTGTGGCATGCGTGTGCATGATGACATCACTGCAGAGGGACAGGCCGTTGGCCATTGTAGCATGCGTGTGCATGATGACATCACTGCAGAGGGACAGGCCGTTGGCCATTGTGGCATGCGTGTGCATGATGACATCACTGCAGTGGGACAGGCCGTTGGCCATTGTGGCATGCGTGTGCATGATGACATCACTGCAGAGGGACAGGCCGTTGGCCATTGTGGCATGCGTGTGCATGATGACATCACTGCAGTGGGACAGGCCGTTGGCCATTGTGGCATGCGTGTGCATGATGACATCATTGCAGAGGGACAGGCCGTTGGCCATTGTGGCATGCGTGTGCATGATGACATCATTGCAGAGGGACAGGCCGTTGGCCATTGTGGCATGCGTGTGCATGATGACATCATTGCAGAGGGACAGGCCGTTGGCCATTGTGGCATGCGTGTGCATGGTGACATCACTGCAGAGGGACAGGCCGTTGGTCATTGTGGCATACGTGTGCATGATGACATCATTGCAGAGGGACAGGCCGTTGGCCATTGTGGCATGCGTGTGCATGATGACATCATTGCAGAGGGACAGGCCGTTGGCCATTGTGGCATGCATGTGCATGATGACACACTGATTTGCTTACAGCGCTAGTGGTGCCATGTTAAATGCAGCCTTCTGTGATTTGCTTTGGTTAAAAGCGTCTGCTAAACTGCTTAAATTGCACATTTATAAATAGCGAATTGCTAGGGACCGTGCTGAAATTAATTAATGTCGTTTTTTTATTTTATTTCAGAGGAGTTATTTGTGGCTCCTCTGTCAGTATTAAGATGCACGTTACGAGTCTCCTGGAGGCGTTTCGCGTCACCGCCTCCAATTTAAAAGCATTTTGTTGTTATTTTAGACCAATTAGAGCAGCCCGGGTCACAGAAGGGAGAATGTCAGACGGTAATTAAAATTCCGCCGCAGCCGGAAAAAAAACAAGAAAAAAAAAAAAAACCGAGCTGCGTGTTTCTGTTCGCTCGCCGTGTTCTTCTAAATACGCACCCCGGGCTAATAAATCAACCGAGACAGAATTGTGAGGGATTGTGTACACCCGTTCATGTATTAAGATTGCATGCGTGAGGTTCTTGAAAATTCCGGACTCCCAAGTTTACCGCACGCCCCCCACCCCCAAAAAAAATCACAACGCATTGAAAAAAGAAAAGCTAGAATCTCAACAATGCATAAAAAAAACGCTGTCGACAGGTCATCCTGGCGCTGGTGATGGATTTGCACAAATTCCCCCAGGGGGCAGCACTGAGCCTGTCACCAAGACGCGTCACGCTTCTTCTTTTCGGTCCTCCGGGCTGCGGGGATCGGAAGCCAGTATCCAGGAGAAAGCAAACTCCTCTTTCACTCTCTCCACTCTACTTCTCATCACACACGTGCTATTCGGTTTCCAAAGCATTACATTACATTATATTACATTACAGGCATTTAGCAGACTCTCTTATCCAGAGCGACTTACACAATGTTTTACCTGGCACTTACATTGTATCCATTCATACAGCTGGATATATACTGAAGCAGTGCAGGTTAAGTACCTTGCTCAAGGTTTCAATGGCAGTGTCCTACCTGGGAATCAAACCTGCAACCTTTAGGTTACAAGGCCGGTTCCTTAGCCAATCATGGCTCCTCCTTGTAGACTCCATGATAGCTGGGATTACACTGCCCCCCCCCCCCCCAGCTGCATTAAATATACATGAATATTTGAGATGAAAATGAAATTTGGGAATGTTTACCTTTGCGTGCCCAATATATATTCATGTGTGTTTGTGTAATAAAAATTTGAAGACATTCCCGCCTCTTCTAATAATATTAATAGACAAATGCTTTATGCAAAAGATGACTAGAGGTCTTTTTGGGTTTTCAGGCAGAACTAACCCTGTGTCTATTCTGTTTAAAATCAGCGCAAACCTTTTTTCAAAGGGTCAGCTGGACTTTTTAAAATTAACAGCCAATTCAGACCCAAGAAACAAGGTGAGGTGGCTGTGTAGTTAACCGTTTCGACAGGTGAGGTGGCTGTGTAGTTAACCGTTTCGACAGGTGAGGTGACTGTGTAGTTAACTGTTTAAACAGGTGAGGTGACTGCGTAGCTCACCTATTTTAATTAATCAAACAAGTACTTACCTTGCAGCCCTCCAGACCAGGGCTGCGGACTCATGTGTTAAATAAAGAAGACAACCAAAATTAATTTCTTCAAAGGTCCATAATTTATTTCCCAGGAAACATTTTTTTATTGTTTTGAGAAATCGAAAGAGAAACAAATAAAATGAAACACTTTTTATTCTTGTTACCAGGCCCCTTATCTTCATTCTTCACACAGTTCCCTCCTCCGTCAGTCAGAGACTTGCGGTTCACTTGAGCCACAGTGATTTCAGGAGAAAGACGGGGGTCAGAAACCGGTGGGTCCTTATTGGCCAGAGTGGTTTTTGATTAGCGTTAATGGCGCTCCTGAATGGCCATTAGTTTTTTTTTTTTAAGTTTTATTATTATTATTATTATTATTATTATTATTATTATTATTATTTATTTTTTTTTATTTTTTATTTTTTTACCAGGGCCGACCCACTCCCAGCGAAGCTGCTGTCTCCGTGGGAACGCTTGACCGGGGGCCTGGCCCCTCTCTCTCTCAGGGGCAGAACGTAATGGAGAGGGGGGGTGGGGGGGTGGGGGAGGTCCACAACGAGGTCCCATCCATTTAGCGTCACAAGCCAGCTGCCACCCAGTCATCTGTTTGATCTGCCATTTTGGATACAGTCATGCGCAGTTTCATTATTTTTTTTTTTTCACATTAGTAACAACCAACATAGATGTGAAGCGCTGGCGTACACAGCTGGTTATTCTGAAGCGAGAATAATGGGCTGGACCGTAAGCCAACGTTCACGAACACACTGGCCACCTAGGACTGAAGGTTTGCACATCTGACACAGGTTTTGTGTTGGCAAACCAGCCAACTTTTTTTTTCTTCTTTTGGGCAGCTTGATTCAGTAATGGATCGGTGAGGCTCACGTTCAATGAAAAGGAACACGTTGGAAAAATGAAAGATCATTCCTTTCGGAATTTTTTAATACTCAGTGATTATTCCATTGGCTACTGCCCATTCTCAGTAGCAAGAGATTCTGGGGGCCAGATCCCCTTAAGGCCCACCCCTGGAACTACACCAATAGCAATAGTTTTCCTTTCAATTTTTTGGTTTGGTCATCTTACTCTCCAGCATTAAAAGACACACAGACACAGACACACAGATGCACACGCACACACACACACACCACACACAAACTCAGGAGGGACGAAAGAAAATGCGTAGGTGTGATTTTAATTGAGTTTAAGGAAAGAAAAAAACCCCACCTGATTAAATTTAATTATTAATGCTGCTGTTTAAGCTATGGGAATACTGATGTCCTCTTAGCATAGAAAATGATGGAGGTCACGGCTGACCCCCCCACCCCCCCTACCCTCACCCCCGCGGACCACGGCGGCTCCTTCCGCCCAGGGCATGGATGCAACGCCAGATAACGAGAAATTAATATTCATGTTATGGACCTTGCGAATGAGTCGCCGCCTTATCGACCGCATGGGGTAGCCTACCGTTAATGTCAGCTCCGTTAATACCGCCATGGCTCTCTCCTATCGGCAGCGTGCCCTCTGGTAAGCGCGCGAGCGCATTTGTTTTGATCGCGCCTCCCCCCAAAAATAAACTGACAGACGCGGAGCTGTTTAGCAAGAAGACGGCTTTCGGCGTAGGCTACAGATGAGCCCGGGAGAGAAGGCGAGAAGGAATCTGTCCCGATAAATGTCAGGACGGATGATGTTGACTGTGATACCTGCCTCCGAGAGTTTCCCTGTCACAGACCCTTCCCAGCATCCCGCTCTGCCCTGAGGTTAAGCCACCGCTGTACAATTATAGATGCACACGCGGGCCGCACTGGCACATTTACACTTTAATTGCGCTCTGCGGAAAAAGAGACGGTATTTTTTGGTACATTTTAATTGTCCGGAATTACGAAGAGCGCACTCGCCAGCACTAGATAGGCTTTTGTAAACGCTCATTACAAAAACCACAAATAGGCATATGGTGTGGTGTGTGTGTATAGGAATTACTGAATATTTAAGTAGTGCTTATAAAAGAGCTATGTACTACCTCTAACGGAGTTTTAAATACACAGGGATCTTTTTTGATCTGAAGAAATTACCTTTTTTTTGGATCAGCCTTACCTTTTTTATTCTCTGAAGTGTAGATTCCGTTGTTATGAAAGACAATTTGAAGAAAGTATTACTAAAATACCTTTGGAGTCCACCAAGGATAGCAGCATAGCATGTTGAATTCCAAATTACAGTACAGCTAGCTGGCCATGAATTCATGTCGGATAATGACATGGTTTTATTATTGCATAATATGCAACAGGCAGCATTTTAATAGGACAGCATTTTCTTCCTTTTGTTAGGAGCGTACCTAAGAGCCCCGTGGTCCAGCGTATGTGCGGTGATCAGGTTTTTACTGTCATAACTCGCTGGCAATGACAATGCATTTTTAGTATAAGGTATGAAGTCTATGAAGTGTCAACTTACATCCATCCTGTGACCCTGCTTTTCCTGGGCAGCGTCACAGGGGGGGGGGGGGTGGGGGGGGGGGGCTGGAGCCTATCCCAGCATGCATTGGGAGAGAAGCAGGAATACACCCTGGACAGGCCGCCAATCTATCACAGAGCACACACACCATTCACTCACACACACATATCTATGGGTAATTTAGAGTCTCCAATTAGCCCACCTGCATGTCTTTTGACTGTGGGAGGAAATCGGAATACCCAGAGGAAACCCATGTGAACACAGGGGGTCAACTTAAATGTGATCTCTAATTTTAAATATAAGATCATACTGAGTGTGCAGATTTAGTTTATTTTGCTATATATTTCTCCATATATGCAACAAATATGATATCCCCCAAAAGCACTGGCTTTATTGCACTTTTATTTGGAGGAAATAATCCACTGGGGATGCATCATCCCCGTTAGTCTGAGCGTTTACATAGGCAGTGCCTTTGATCAGAAGATTCCACCCACCTAATTACCTTTTTAATTCTCTGAAGTTCAGATTCCGTGTTACACCTTAGGAATTTCAAACACACTCTGCACCCAAAAGATCAAAGGGAGTGTAACTCTTTAATTGCAGCTATCGGAGAAATATGTTAAAATTACATGTTTAATTCATCACAGGTTATTTAACTGAATCTGGTAATAATTTTATTAATTAATTTTTTTAATCTCAAAAATATACTTTTTTTTTAAGTTAACAAGGGAGTGAAATGTGCAGAGGTAAAGAAGACCAATGGGAACAGGGACAAAAATTGTGTTTAATTTAAAAATTAAAGAGGAAGAAATGACATGGTAATTACTATTGACTTCCTCTCAGTGTATAACCCCACGCGGGCCGAATCAAGATTCTTAAATAAACCTAAAATGATTTGCTTTTCTCCATTAGTACCCTGGGGATCCACAGGTTCCGTGAAATAGAAATGGCTTCATCAGGGAGGAGGGCGGGGGGGGGGGGGGGGGGATTAAACATACTGTAGAGTCAGCGTAATTCCTCTGCAACGAAGCACTGACCAGCCAAAACCATCCATTGTTCTGGATCAGACTTGTCGTACAATTGTGGCTGTTGGGTTTGAACTGGTGACAGTTTTGGTCGAATGGGTGATTTGAACTTGAACACCGTGAATAGTAAAAACAGCGGATGTCTTCAGGCCAGTTTCCTGAGCTCACACTCTGCAGTTCCCTGTTCTCTGATCTTTTTAAGACCCTGACAGGAATAGATGCCATTTAGAAAACCAATCAAACAAAACAGTGATACCAAAGCAATCGTCTGAATCTGCACAGTCTGTCAGCGCAGTTTATCTAATCAATCGGTTGATTTAAATGTATGTAGGCTGACAGATTAAAAAGGTCCATTGTATAAGCCACACTGACATTCTATGTAAATTAAAATAAGACTTACTGATACTACATTGCTGTGATAAAATGCCTTAAATACTGACTCTTGTCATGCTGGGATGTATTAGATATGCATATCATCATTCTCAAATATGCCTGCACATACATACATGCTGTATAGACCTCATTACTATCCAACTAAATTTACAGTCCTTAGGTGCTCTTGAATTTTAAGCCAGTTTGGTAAAGTCGCTATACCAAGTGTGAGAAATTAGATTGATGACTATTAGACATCATCTATTTTACTAACTGGGGGGGGGGGGGGAAACATTGTTTTGTTCTTTGGAAAATAGAACCAAACGGATGCATAGCCATAAAATCTTCCAGGTATTGTTTGGAGGGCTAGGTTTTTCTCCTCCCTAAATAAGGTCCAGGTAAGAGTGGCTACCTGTAGCACTAAACCACCAAAGCGAAGCGTTGTCAAAGTGCGCTAGAAATTATGTTCAGATTATTAGTCAGATAGGCCTACATTGTGATGCCATTTAACATTTTTAAATTTGAGTATGTTTTGTCCGTAAATCAACTGCTGTTCAAGTTATTGTTTTCGTGTTCAAGAACTGCCATTCGCTCTTGATCAAAATGCAAAAACCGCATTTGAAATGTGGAGTTCGACCTCCACTGTTGTTGTGACGTTCCAAGGGAAACCTTGAGATAAGGTGTGAATAGTTTTTCTGGCATGTTTCTACGCTGCCGCGAGATGAGATACACACAAAGAACACCGCGAGACTCTAAAAAGCGCGTGCTTTTTTCCCCCATGTCAGTTCAAGGTCGCGTCGCCTTGATAAATGTATGAATGACTCATACGCTGTCGTTGAGAATGCAGATAACATTAATGACCCCCGCACGGATGTACTGCATTCCAGGCGTGCAGTGTTTCATGTGTGCCGTCTGCATGCAGATCTATTCAGTGAAAATTTGACTCATTATACTATCAAAAGACGCACTTTGTTGTGCACAAAATGAGCTCGTGCACTGCGAAGCCTTTAACTATTTAATATAATTAATGCAGATAATTTGCAACCGAACATGCAATTGCAATTCACATTGTGCATTTGTGATTTCTAAGATTATTCTGCAAAGTATAATTTTATTTTTGCACTGTCTTAAGTAGCCTACTGTCCACGAAAGTATGCGAAGTAACACAGTCACGTGCGAACAACTTGTTGGACCAACAACAATGTCCAGAGCACGGAGACCAGCTGCTGCCGATGCTACCGTTATGCTGCAAGCTTGCCGTTGATTTTGGCCACAATAGTCAAGTTGCGTTGAACAGCTCTTTGCTACCATCTGCTGGTGAATAAGTGCTAATGGTGACGATTCAATGAAACTTCACCATAAGCAAAACATCGCGTGTAGTATTTAAAACGAATAATAATAATAATAATAATCATAATAATAATAATAATAATAATAATAATCATCATCATCATCATCATCGTCGTCGTCATCATCATCATAACAGTAAGCATATTCAATGTGCTCATTAAATAACTAGAATGCTTGTTTGATTTGACACTGTCACCGTGACATTGCGTCGCGATGTTGTCATGTGGATATAATGTGAACTCATGGTTTTAAAACACTGGAACTGACTATGGTCGGCTTGTGTATTATCCAATGATCGCTGGAGTTCTTCGCTGCCCCAGCCAATGGAGAGTAAGTATACAAGGAGGTCTTCTCAAGTGTGCGAACTAGCTGCATTTGACATGAGGAGGGACCTGGGTTTGTAGTAGCCAGTCAGAAGTACTTTCTGAAAACATAAAGCCACAATGAATATGCTCTTTTGAAGTGCATATGTACTGTATGTGACATTAATGTAAATGCGATTTTTTGAACCCACGTACACTATGTTCAAGTCAACGAGAACCATTTTAAAGAAACTTAGACATTTGAGGTGAGTCTTAGAATCTTGCTAGTTAACGTTAGCTTGCTGTCTGTCTGAGGTTGTGTGATTCAAGTGAACCAATATTAGTCTTCGTGTTTATTTTACGTCGCCTCCGGTGTCATTGCAGGACGACGTGAGCCTAAACTGGACTGATGTGTTATATATCAAATGTGCTCTGATAAATCTAGTTTTCATGAGGAATTAAATGTGAGATGGCTAGATGCCGCGCTCATCTAGCTAGCCAGCTAGCTAACTTCGATAATGAAGTTGTCCTTTTTTGAATATTATGAATTGCATACCAGTATGTAATGTGATTTTATATTGAGGTTATTGATGCAAGGGTCCCGTACCAATCACTCCTGCAAGTAGTAATTGTCCTTTTTGAAATTCAGCTTTCAAGGACGAAAGCCGTGGAGGTATAGCAGTCATAACGCTACCTCTGCGAGAGAGCGCGCACTCGGCTACGAAGTCGGACAGCAAATCCATGGCTTCACAGTTAAAGAGGTTTGTATGAACAATTGTCTAGAACCACTACCACGCTTTACTCGTAAAGCATGTCTGCTTAGTTTTGCAGCATAATAAGTATCCACCCCGTGCACGTACAGTGTGTCCACTCCGTATGGTCAAGTGCGACTGCATACAATTGATCAGACCTTAAATTTTGGATACGGACCTGTGCGGCAGCCCATTGTAGTGCAGTTGTACCATCAAACATAAGTGCAGTTATGGACTTCAGGCTTGACTGAGCCTAAAATGAGCCTAGCTAACGGGCTCAGTTGGTGACCCCCAGTGGTGGACAATCCAGGTTCAGCCATTAAAAGTATTTTGTTGCAATCCCCAGTATTTTGTTGCAATCTCTGGATTTGCTAACTGGCACAGTTCCTCAGTCAGGAGGTAGAACTTATTAGGTGAAATCAGCTGACTGAGTTGATGGGTGGAAGAAACACACAACAGGACTTTTACTTTCTGACCCCTGCACTTTCCACCTCTAGACTCACTAATTTGAACCAATAATTTCCTTGCTTCAGAAAGCAAAATAATTTGATTGGTTTGAGGGAAGTACATGATTGACAGCTGACTGCAGCTCCACCCGTTAGGGTGTTGATGACGCCTCACTGTCCCACTGGTAAAAGCACAGGTTGGGGACACGTGTCCTTCCCTCTCACCTTTCCGCAGGTGACACCGGTGCCGGATTTATGCCTCACCGCTGTCAAGCTGACCCACGACAGCACAGGTGCGCAGTACCTGCACGTAGCGCGCGATGATTCCAACAACCTCTTCAGGTAAGACTCCGATTGGCTATTCACCATACATGTGACTTTAATGTAAAAATACATTTCTGCAGCCAAGTGATTGTGTCGTGTTCAGAACCAATCATCATGTTAATGAAAGGGATGTTTGAGGTGAAGGGTGAGCTTTATCAGACTTGTTGACATCATCTGTCTGTGACGGCTCATTGTCCGGCTCGTTGGAGTCGTATTGTGTGATGAGGTGGGGAGTTACCATGGTGACCGCCTCTTCCTGTGTGATGCTATGACAGCGGTGGCCAGTCCAGGTCCTGGAGAGCCGCAGGGTCTGCTGGTTTGTGTTGTTACTGTGCACTGAATTGATTAATTAAAGCAGTCAGTTACACAGTTTACTCACCTCACCTGGTTTATTTGGTTTAAGTGGTTGCCGTGAAAACAAAAACCAGCAGACCCTGTGGCCCCCCGGGACCAGGGCTGGCCACCCCTGTGCTTTCAGGACTGATACGTTGCGCTGAGAGACTTCTAATGACGTTGCCAACCTGTCCCTTAGCCCGGGACGTCCTGTAATTCAGGCCAAGAAGGTCACCCCTCTGTTCCTCTTCGCTTCTCAGCGTCCAGTTTCGGACGACCCCGATGGACAGCACGGGGGTCCCCCACATACTGGAGCACACCGTGCTCTGCGGCTCACAGAAGTACCCCTGCAGGGACCCCTTCTTCAAAATGCTCAACCGCTCGCTGTCCACCTTCATGAACGCCTTCACTGGTACGTTCTCTCTCTCTGCCTCTCTCTCTCGGTCTCTCTTGCTCTCGCTCACTCTCTCTCTCTATGTCTCTCTCTCAGTCTCTCTTGCTCTCGCTCGCTCTCTGTCTCTCTCATGCTCTCTCTCTCTCACTCTCTGTCTCTCACGTTCTCTGTGTGTCTCTCTAATGCATTGTCATGATTTTCTGTTACAATTTAGACAGGAGCTTTTAGCCAAAGGGGCTTTCAAAAGTGTATTTCAAGACGCAGAGATGGGCAGTGTTAGTGCTATATCAGTTCCTCCATCACTAGTTCATTTTTTAAATGAAATGGAAAACATTGAGGTGCAGTCTAAAAAGGAGTTTTTCTACATTTGCAGAAGACAATATGTGTGATTGGTCTTCGTGATTGGTCGGGGCAGGCTGTTCCCCCATTGGTGGACGAGACAGAGAAGAGGCGGGGCTTGTGGGGGCTGTTACTGCACATCCGTTATGAGTCCTTTTCTTTTTTTCCACAGCCAGTGACTACACCATGTATCCGTTTTCCACCCAGAACAGTAAAGATTTCCAGAACCTTCTGTCTGTCTATCTGGATGCCGTGTTTTTCCCATGCCTTCGAGAGCTGGATTTTTGGTAAGTGCGGCCAATGGGTGTAATCAGCAGCACAAAACATACAGCCGGATTGGTCATGTGTTACCTTTATTTACCTTGTACTTTGCACAGTTAGCACATGTTCCTTTAGCTTCATAAGATATTGCATATCTGCCAGATCAGTGTCATTTTTTAAATTGAATTTTTTTGTTCACAGGCAAGAAGGCTGGAGGCTCGAAAATGAGAACCCTACAGACCCAAGCACCCCTCTTGTCTTCAAAGGAGTCGTCTTCAACGAAATGAAGGGTGCATTCGTAAGTCTCCTCTGTCTTGTCCTTCATTTCCTTCGTTGAGTTCAGGAGCCATGTTTTGAGAATACTTTGTGGACGCCAGTGCTAGTTCACTCATCATGGATTAGGTCATGGCACAGTAGAACAGTTTGTAGAGGAACATTTTGTAATATGCAATTTTCAGCTGTCATTGACTAGCTTGAAAGCTGCTGAAATGACAGGCTGTGTGAGTTATTGAGTGAAGTAAATAGCTGAGTAGAAGTACCCAGAATGCAGTGCTCCTGGAGCGTGGTACCCCCTGACTGTTTCCCTCAGGGTGGGGACAGTGTATCTGCCTCACAGGTAACACTGCAGAGCTTCAGCAGGTAAAATGGCCGCTGCTTTTGTGACCGGCGCGTTGGCGTCTTCCTCTGTTTCTCCCTCTCAGTCGGACAGCGAGCGCTTGTACGCACAGCAGCTGCAGAACAAGCTGTACCCGGACCACACGTACGCGGTGGTGTCGGGCGGAGAGCCGCTGGCCATCCCCGACCTCTCCTGGGAACAGCTGAAACAGTTCCACGCCACCCACTATCACCCCAGCAATGCACGGTACACCCCCACCTACTATCACCCCAG
This sequence comes from Anguilla pacifica, assembly GCA_039654925.1. Lineage (NCBI taxonomy): Eukaryota > Metazoa > Chordata > Actinopteri > Anguilliformes > Anguillidae > Anguilla > Anguilla pacifica. The sequence continues at coordinate 3,416,715 of CM077291.1, read as the reverse complement.
CAACGCACGGTACACCCCCACCTACTATCACCCCAGCAACGCATAGTACACCCCCACCCACTATCACCCCAGCAACGCACAGTACAGCCCCCACAACAACCCACTATCACCCCAGCAACGCACGGTACAGCCCCACCTACTATCATCCCAGCAACGCACGGTACAGCCCCCACAACAACCCACTATCACCCCAGCAACGCACGGTACACCCCCCACCTACTATCACCCCAGCAACGCACGGTACAGCCCCCACAACAACCCACTATCACCCCAGCAACGCACGGTACACCCCCCACCTACTAGCACCCCAGCAACGCACGGTACAGCCCCCACACCCCCCACTATCACCCCAGCAACACACGGTACACCCCCCACACCCCCCACAATAACCACAGCAACGCACGGTACAGCCCCACCCAATATCACCCCAGCAAAGCACCCCCCACTGTATAAAATATATTGCCAAGGTCAGATATCGCAACACCTCACAATATATGAGCAAAAGTACTAATTTCAGCTAATGTGAGATATTAATGATAATAAAGTGTGTGTGTGTGCATGTTTGTGTGCGTGCGTGTGTGTGTGTGTGTGTGTGTGCATACTTGCGTGTGTTTGTGTGTGCGTGTGTGTGTGCGTGTGTGTGCGCGCGTGCGTATGTGCGTGCGTGTGTGTGCATTCTTGTGTGTGTGTGTGTGTGTGTGTGTGTGTCTTGTTTGCTCAGGTTTTTCACGTATGGAGATCTGCCCCTGGAGCAGCACCTGAAGCAGATCCAGGAGGAGGCGCTGTCCAAGTTTGAGCGCATCGAACCCGACACCTCTGTCCCGTCCCAAACGCTCTGGGACAGACCTGTGAGTGTCCCCCTGTCCCCCTGTCCCATCCCAAACGCTCTGGGACAGACCTGTGAGTGTCCCCCTGTCCCATCTCAAATGCTCTGGGACAGACCTGTGAGTGTCCCCCTCTCCCCCTGTCCCATCTCAAATGCTCTGGGACAGACCTGTGAGTGTCCCCCTCTCCCCCTGTCCCATCTCAAACGCTCTGGGACAGACCTGTGAGTGTCCCCTTGTCCCCTTGTCCCCCTGTCCCGTCTCAAACGCACTGGGACAGACCTGTGAGTGTCCCCCTGTCCCATCTCAAACGCTCTGGGACAGACCTGTGAGTGTCCCCCTGTCCCCCTGTCCCATCTCAAACGCTCTGGGACAGACCTGTGAGTGTCCCCCTGTCCCCCTGTCCCGTTTCTAACGCACTGGGACAGACCTGTGAGTGTCCCCCTGTCCCATCTCAAACGCTCTGGGACAGACCTGAGAGTGTCCCCCTGTCCCGTTTCTAACGCACTGGGACAGACCTGTGAGTGTCCCCCTGTCCCCCTGTCCCATCTCAAACGCTCTGGGACAGACCTGTGAGTGTCCCCCTGTCCCCCTGTCCTGTCTCAAACGCTCTGGGACAGACCTGTGAGTGTCCCCCTGTCCCCCTGTCCCGTCCCAAACGCTCTGGGACAGACCTGTGAGTGTCCCCAGTTTAGCCTCCTTTATTCATGTATATTGATGCCATTGCACTGAAAGCACAGTCTTTAAAGCTTTTTAACTGTAATAATTAGCATGACACTGAAAGCTGGGAATGTAGAGATGCTCTTTGCTGCCGTGTAGCTTTGGTTAGTACTGCATGAGCTCCCATCAGCTTCCCTTTGAGTTGGTGGAAGGGCCCGTTAGTTTCGAGGGGTGCAGTGATTCGGTCTTTGAGCTGTGCTACTGAAGGCAGGGCTTTAGGGTTGTTTAGGTTGTCGTTTGTGTCCCTGCAGAAAGAGGATCATGTGACCTGTGGCCCAGACGCGCTCGCTCCAGACCCCGCCAAGCAGAACACGCTGTGTGTCAGCTACGTTCTGGGAGAGTGAGTCACCAAACCCTGAACCTGTCTGTGTGAACTCCACCAAACCCTGAACCTGTCTGTGTGAACCCCACCAAACCCCTAACACGTCTGTCTGAACCCCCAAACCCGTCTGTCTGAACCCCCACATCCGTCTGTCTGTCTTGTGATTGATGTTTGATTGATGCTGCATGTGCTTGGGCAGCATTACGGACTCAATTGAGAGATTTTGCTTTTGATTAGTCTCCATTACAGATACGTTTGATTGATGCTGCATGTGATTGGTCAGCATTACAGACCTGTTTGATTTCTGTTTCTTCTGATTGGTTAGCATCACAGACACATTTGAGAGATATTGGTTGTGATTGGTCAGCATCACAGGCAAGTTTGAGAGATGTTGCTTGTGATTGGTCAGCATCACAAACACGTTTGAGAGATGTTGCTTGTGATTGGTCAGCATCACAGACACGTTTGAGGCCTTCACTCTGAGCCTGCTGTCCAGCCTGATGGTCTCCGGCCCGAACTCGCCCTTCTACAAGGCCCTGATCGAACCCAAGTTCGGATCCGACTTCTCCTCCGTTGTTGGGTAGGTGGGAAACACTTATCATCGGTGATTCATAGATCACATGCAAAATTTGTACTTTTATCATACCTCGGTCAAATGCTTCATGTAAAAAACTATGGCCCTTTTACAACACCTGTAAAATTTCTACAGGTTACTGGCATTTTTTACAAGCCTTTTTTTTGCGTATGATTTTGCTGAATGTTTTGTTATGTGTTTATTGGAAGTGGTCAGGTATCGGCAGGATTGTTTTAAATGGGCGTATTTGAAGCAGATGTGCTCTGTGTACGTGTGTGCTTGGAGAAGATCCCTGTATAGCCCTTGGGGCCTGTGTCACAAAGCAGGAATACCGGGTTTGCTGGATAACAGCACTGAGTAAAACCTGGAACAGCTCCAGAATCTGGAATTTGGACTGAAGTAAAAAGAGCTCTTCTGGGTTTTACTCAGCAGTTATTCAGCTAACTCAGTCATCCAGGGCTCTGTCTCACAAAGCAGGATTACTGCATTTGCTGGATATCTGCGCTGGGTAAAACCTGGAACCCTCCCAAATCTGGAACGTGGACATGAGCATCCTGCTTTGTGAAACATTGTGCGATGTGATCTGTGTCCTCTCCTCAGGTACGACGGCAGCACTAAAGAGGCCTCCTTCAGCATCGGCCTGCAGGGAATGGCCGAAGAAGACATCGAGAACGTGAAGCACATCATCAGCCAAACCATCGATGACATCATTGCGTGAGTACAACTGCGGCCGTTTATGGCTCAAAATTTCTAGAGAACTCAGAACTAGAAATATTTCTAACTGAGAAATAGGCTTCCCTCACTTACTGGCTCATATAGGCCATCGATTAACATTGCAAACCGTAGTGACGTTGTTTTACCACAAGAGGGCGACAAGGACCCACTGGCGAACACCAGTGAGTAGGTGTGGATCCTGTGCTTTTGAAAGCCTGTTCCCGCATCCTCAGGTCTGAAGGTCGGATCCAACCGGATGCCTGCCGCTTGTGTCAGTTTGTACAGCTGTTGTTTTCAGTGGCGGCTAGCTGTCCCGCTGCACGTATGGAACACAGACACACAGAAGTACACACAGTGCACACGGCACTCGTGCGGTTTGATCTTAACTCCCCTCCCCCCCCCGCCCCCCCCATCTCGTTTAAAGCCGCGGTTTCGAGGAGGAGCAGATCGAGGCCCTGCTCCACAAGCTGGAGATCCAGATGAAGCACCAGTCCACCAGCTTTGGCCTCACTCTGGCCTCGGTGAGTCCAGCGCCAACCGGCGCCTCGTCTGTTCCCTCCTCGTCTCTGAGCGCACTGCATGCTGGGTAGGGAACGGCACGTCCAGCGCGTAGCAGCGTGAGCCCGGCCAGGTGCAGCGGGTTGAGCGCGAGTCGTTAGCGTGCGGCTACGCTAGCCTGCTTTCAGCTCACACTGCGAGCGCTGAGCCTCAGGTGCACTGGTTATAGTACATCACTTCCTGTGCGCTATGGTTACAGTACATCACTTCCTGTGTGTTATGGTTACAGTACAGTATGTTGCTTCCTGTGCGTTTTGGTTACAGTACAGTACATCACTTCCTGTGTGTTATGGTTACAGTACAGTATGTTGCTTCCTGTGCGTTATGGTTACAGTACATCACTTCCTGTGTGTTATGGTTACAGTACAGTACATCACTTCCTGTGTGTTATGGTTACAGTACAGTATGTTGCTTCCTGTGTGTTATGGTTACAGTACAGTACATCACTTCCTGTGCGTTATGGTTACTACCGTACATCACTTCCTGTGCATTATGGTTGTAGTACATCACTTCCTGTGTGTCATGGTTACAGTACATCACTTCCTGTGCGTCATGGTTACAGTACATCACTTCCTGTGCATTATGGTTACAGTACATCACTTCCTGTGCGTTACGGTTACAGTACAGTACATCACTTCCTGTGCGTTATGGTTACAGTATAGTACATCACTTCCTGTGTGTCATGGTTACAGTACATCGCTTCCTGTTGGAATCACGACGGCGACCCGGTGGAGCTGATGAAGGTCAGCGACAGCGCGGCCCGGTTCAGACGCTGTCTGCAGGACGACCCGCTCTACCTGCAGGACAAAGTCAGGAAGTACTTCAAGGTGAGAGGAGAGGAGGCGGGTCAGCATCCAGTGCACCTGCAGGGACTGCTGTGCCCTGGTTTCAGGGCTCTCCCAGTCACTTTGTTTTCTTTTAAAGGGTTAATTAAGCCACACGAGATACATCTGTGCGCTCGCATTTACACACGTACGGGTATGAAAATAGCACACTGTCCTTTTGCAGTACAGCATGTCATTTCTAAACACAGGAGCTGGTGGTGTGGCCTGCTGTGTCTGTTTTGTAACGGTTACACTGAACACTTCACACTCTCTTCTTATTGGCCGCCCACTAAACCAAAACACTGTCGATTGGCTGTGCTCAAATGGAAGTCTACATATTGCTTATGTAGGCAACAGGTTCTTCAAACGACCAATCACAAATCCCTCTGTGATGGACAGTATGTCCATGAACTTTGTTGCTTTCAGGAATAAAAAAATAAAAAAATTTCAGCAGAATAAAATACACTTAATGTCTCAGCATCTTCATGTTCTTTGTGTTATGGATTGTGATTTTTTAAATCCTAACTTTTAATAAGTGAGTGAATGAGACTGTGAGCTCTGCTCCTTCCTGATGCAGGAGAACACCCACAGGCTGACGCTGTCCATGAGCCCTGACGAGGGTTTCTACGAGAAGCAGGCCCACGCAGAGCGGGAGAAGCTGCAGCAGAAGATCCAGGACCTGTCCGACAGCGACAGGAAAGACATCTACGAGAAGGGTGCGTCTTTTTGGGGCACTGTTCATTCACTTTTGCAGATATTGTTGTTTGGTGTATGTGTGTGGATAGGCTAAGCTGACAGCTGTCCCTGGTGTTTGACGTGTGGGTGTGGCTAGGCTAAGCTAACGGCCATGCCTGGTGTTTGGCGTGTGGCTAGGCTAGGCTAAGCTAACAGCTATACCTGGTGTTGTTTGGTGTATGTGTGTGGCTAGGCTAAGCTATTGGCTATGCCTGGTGTTTGGTGTACTGTATACGTGTGGCTAGGGTAAGCTAATGGCTATCCCTGTTGCTTGGTGCGTGAGTGTGGCTAGGCTAAGCTAACAGCCATTCCTGGTGTGTGGGTGTGGCTAGGCTAAGTTAACAGTTATGTCTGGTGTTTGGTGTGTGTGTGTGGGACTAGGCTAAGCTAATGGCTGTCCCTGGTGTTTGGTGTACTGTATACGTGTGGCTAGGGTAAGCTAATGGCTATCCCTGTTGCTTGGTGCTTGAGTGTGGCTAGGCTAAGCTAACAGCCATTCCTGGTGTGTGGGTGTGGCTAGGCTAAGTTAACAGTTATGTTTGGTGTGCGTGTGTGGGACTAGGCTAAGCTAATGGCTGTCCCTGGTGTTTGGTGTGTGGGTGTGGCTAGGCTAAGCTAACGGCTATCCCTGGTGTTTGATGTACTGTATGTGAGTGGCTAGGCTAAGCTAACAGCTATCCCTGGTGTTTGATGCACTGTATGTGAGTGGCTAGGCTAAGCTAACAGCTATCCCTGGTGTCGTTCTGTTCAGGTTTACAGCTGCTGTCGGTGCAGAGCACGCCTCAGGACGTGTCCTGTCTCCCCGCGCTCAAAGTGTCCGACATCGAGCCCACGGTCGCCGCTACGCCCGTGGAGATGGGCACCGCAGGTGCGTGCGTTGCCCTGGAAACGAGGGCACAATAAAGCCAATAACGCTAAAAACAGCCTGCTGCGCTTCAAGCCCTTCAGACCGCAGGCAGCCGCGTCACTCAGCGAGATCACACAGCCTAACAGCGCTCCCAGAACAAAGGCTTTTTACTTCCTTATTGCTAAATTTCACTTATCTTTTCCTAACGTTTCAGTTTTTTTTTTTGTTTTTTTTAAACCACACATGCTAACCGCTACGCATTACTCAATTAGGTAAAATGAATGAAGGCTTGTTGAAAAGCTCTAACGTTTTCTGTCCGTTTCTTCGGTGTCATTCAGCACGTAATCGCCTCTGCACCGCAGTTGGGACAGTTGGGTAATCAAAGGAAATATTTGCAAAAATGTCACAAGTGTTTGTACAGTCGTTTTGACGGATATCTCTGAAACAGCTATCGCTATCGTGCGCTAGCCCACACAACGCTTTTAAAACGTGTGGGTCTCCAGGCTAGCTGAAATGAATGAGGGATTATGTGGATTCAGGCAGGCGCTGTTGTGAGTGTATAACATTCTCTACGTGTCACGTAAAGGTCAGGCACATTTGACTGGCTGTTGACAGGTCTACGGTCCCTGATCACCTCCCGTGTATTTCCCCCGTCTGTCCTGCAGGGGGAGTGCCAGTGCAGTACTGCGAGCAGCCCACCAACGGGATGGTGTATTTCAGAGCGATGTGCAGCCTCAATACCCTGCCGGAGGACCTGAAAGAATACGTCCCCCTCTTCTGCAACGTCATTACCAAGTGAGTGTAGCAGAGTGACAGAGCAGGGAGGGACTGGAGGAGTGGTGTTCACTCCTGGCTCTGGCTGATGAGATTAAGCAGTCAGATACACAGTTAGCAGTTTACATGGGCCTGAATTAGAGGAGGAGGATTTTAAGGTGAAAACTGAAAGCAGCAAGTGCTAGTTGGCGAGATGTGGGAGGGGGGCGGGGGTGGTGCATGCGTGTGTTAGTGTGTAGGTGTATAGAGGGGGTAACAGTGTTAATGTGTGTGTGTGTGTGTGTGTGTGTGTGTGTGTGTCGAGGGGGTTTGCAGTGTGTGTGTGTGTGTGTGTACAGGAGGTAGTAGTGTTAACGTGTGTGCGTGTGTGTTAATGCGTGTGTGTGTGTGTTAACGTGTGTGTGTGTGTGTGGATGTGTATTAACGTGTGTGTGTGTGTGTGTGGATGTGTATTAACGTGTGTGTGTGTGTGTGTGTGTGTGTGGATGTGTATTAACGTGTGTGTGTGTGTGTGTGTGTGAGTGTGTGTGTGTGTGTGTGTGTGTGGATGTGTATTAATGTGTGTGTGTGTGTGTGTGGATGTGTATTAACGTGTGTGTGTGTGTGTGTAGAGGGGGTAGCAGTGTTAACGTGTGTGTGTGTGTGTGTGTGTGTGCGCGCTGCAGGCTGGGCTGTGCGGAGCTGGATTACAGGCAGCAGTCTCAGCAGATTGAGCTGAAGACTGGGGGAATGTCCGTCAGCCCACAGGTCACCCCCGACACTGCACACCTGGACACGTACGAGCAGGTAAAACACACGCGCACACACACACACACACACACTGCTAACCCCCTCTATACAAGCATACACACACACACACACACACACACACACCTGGACACGTATGAGCAGGTAAAACACACGCACGTGCACGCACACACACACACACACACACACACACACACACACCTGGACACGTATGAGCAGGTAAAACACGCGCGCACACACATGCACACACATGTATGAGCAGGTAAAACACACACACACAAACACCCACACCTGGTCACGTATGAGCAGGTAAAACACTCACACACACGCACACCGACTTCTAACCCCTCTATACAAGCACACACAGATAAACATGTTTATAACTTCTATAATTATTGCCTGTAGGGGGTCCTCCTCACCTCTTCCTGTTTGGAGAGGAACCTGCCGGATATGTTTCACTTGTGGAGTGACATATTCAACAGGTGAGCCCAGCGTGTTCATTCCTCTCTGTGATTTCACTCACGTGGGTTAGCCGTAGCGATTTAGCCAGCTGTCCCTCACGGGGGGGTTGGGTGTGTTCCTCACTCACAGGCATGCTTATGTCCCATTCTGTCTGAGCACACTCAGAGCTGTGGGAGTGTAGCATTATGGGTAGGGAGCTGTTTCACATTCAGAGCTGGGGGAGTGTAGCATTATGGGTAGGGAGCTGGGAGAGTGTTGCATTATAGGTAGGGAGCTGGGGGAGTGTTGCATTGTGAGTAGGGAGCTGTTTCACACTCAAGGCTGGGGTAGTGTTGCATTATGGGTAGGGAGCTGGGAGAGTGTTGCATTATGGGTAGGGAGCTGGGGGAATGTTGCATTATGGGTAGGGAGCTGGGAGAGTGTTGCATTATGGGTAGGGAGCTGGGAGAGTGTTGCATTGTGAGTAGGGAGCTGTTTCACACTCAAGGCTGGGGGAGTGTAGCATTAAGGATAGGGAGCTGGGAGAGTGTTGCATTATGGGTAGGGAGCTGCTTCACGCTTGCTTCCTGTCCTCCTCAGTCCTCACTTCGACGATCAGGAGCGCCTGCGCGTTCTGGTGATGATGGCCGCTCAGGAGCTGTCCAATGGGATCTCTTACTCGGGTCACATGTACGCCATGAGCAGCGCCGGCCGCACGCTCACGCCCAGCGGGGACCTGCAGGAGACCTTCGGCGGGATGGACCAGGTGAGCCGGACCGCGGCCTTGTCCCAGACCCCGCCACCGTACAGCATCTCAGAGCCGTGCTGATCCAGGATCAGTTTGGCCTTTTTACTCTTATAGACAAGGTTAGCATGTGTACATGGGAAGTGCTGATTCAGGATCAGTTTGGCCTTTTTACTCTTATAGACAAGGTTAGCATGTGTACATGGGAAGTGCTGATTCAGGATCAGTTTGGCCTTTTTACTCATATAGACAAGGTTAGCATGTGCACATGGGGACCGCTGGTCTGGGATCAGTTTGGCCTTTTTACTCATATAGACAAGGTTAGCACGTGCACATGGGGACCGCTGGTCTGGGATCAGTTTGGCCTTTTTACTCTTATAGACAAGGTTAGCACGTGCACATGGGGACCGCTGGTCTGGGATCAGTTTGGTGTTTTTACTCATATAGACGAGGTTAGCATAAGACAAGGCTACGAGATGCTTTATGAATAAGGCCACTATGAGATGCTTTATGAGTAAGGCCACTATGAGGTGTTTTATGAACAAGGCCACTATGCAGTATTTTATAAATAAGGCCACTATGGAATGCTTTATGAATAATGTGACTATGAGATGCTTTATGAACCACAAAAGGCCACAAATAAGGTTTTATGGCTCGTAGTTTAGAGAAATGTCTTATGTCTCAGAGTGTGGAGATATCTTTATAAAAAATATGTTAGCAGTTACATTACATTAGATTCATCCTAAAAAATTAAGTATGTATGTACAATCAGATATGTTCACAACCACAGACCAGAGTAATTACCAGTGAGTTAATACCACTGACTGTCTAGCTGTCCTTCTTATGGTTATTGTTTCCTGTTTCCAGGTGAAGTTCATGAAGAGGATAGCAGAGATGTCAGACTTGTCGTCAGTGCTGAGGAAGTTGCCCAGGATTAAGAGATACCTCTTCAGCAGGGAGAACATGAGGTGTGTGTGTGTGTGATTGACAGCTGAATGTTTCCCTGGCAGCTGAGTGAGTGATTTCACCCCCTGGTCATGTGATCAGAAGCTCAGAGGTGTGAGTGTGATAATATCCCTGCTCAGCTTGGAGCTGATAATCATGGTTTGATTACTCTGGTCTTAGCGCCACAGGATCAGCTGCTTTTCAGCACTTCGTTGATCGATTAAAACGGCTTCTCACATAGTCAACTGGCTTCGCTTGGTGTGTTGAGTCTGAAGGGGGTTCTGGGTTGTGGAGCTCAAAGTTGAGGACAGGTGTTATCTCTACCTGCTGCACAGGTGTGCAATGTGTGAAGGATGGCTCTAGCTCTGTCTTTACCTGCTGCACAGGTGTGCAATGTGTGAAGGACAGCTCTAGCTCTGTCTTTACCTGCTGCACAGGTGTGCAATGTGTGAAGGACGGCTCTAGCTCTGTCTTTACCTGCTGCACAGGTGTGCAATGTGTGAAGGACAGCTCTAGCTCTGTCTTTACCTGCTGCACAGGTGTGCAATGTGTGAAGGACAGCTCTAGCTCTGTCTTTACCTGCTGCACAGGTGTGCAGTTAACGCTACGCCTCAGAAGATGTCGGACGCCTCCTCAGAGGTGGAGAAATTCATAAACAACGTTTCCATCAGGAAGAAGGAGAGGAAACCAGTCCGGCCCCACATCGAGGAGGTAGAGCCATAATGATAATAATAATAATAATAATAATAATAATAATAATAATAATAATCACTCTATCATTGGCTTCCTAGATTTTGTGTGTATTTTAATGGTCGTTCTGTGAGCATTCGAAGCGTGTGTTTGAAACGATGTTTCCAATCTTTGCTCTAACAGAAGCCGCTGGACCCGTCTGGGAGTGCAGGCAGCCGGAAGCTGGTTTCTGTGAGTGCTGTGGGCCCTACAGCCCTGTTTAGTGTTAGCGTTAGCAACGGGAGCGACATCACCCACTGGCCAAAAACACTAAACCAGCCAAACTTCTGCTGCTCACACTGAACATTCTCCTTTCTGAGGAAGTTCTCTCTCTCTCTCTCCCTCCATCCCTCTCTCTCGCTCTCTCCCTTCCTCCCTCCCTCCCTCCCTCTCTCTCCTCTCCCTCCCTCCCTCTCTCTCTCTCTTCCTCCCTCCCCCTCTCTCTCTCTGTCCTCTCTCCTCCCTCTCTCTCTGTCCTCTCTCCCCTCCCTCCCTCTCCCCCTCTCCCCCTCTCTCCCTCCCTCCCTCTCTCCTCCCCCTCCCTCTCTCTCTCTCTCTGTAGGAGCCCCACTTTAAGCCGTGTCAGCTGAAGAGTTATTTCCAGCTCCCGTTTCCGGTGAACTTTGTGAGCGAGTGCGTGCGCACCGTCCCCTTCTCTGACCCGGACTACGCCAGGTACCCCCCCTGCGCCCCCCCACCCCCCTGAGCCCCCCCACACCCCTGACCCCCCCGCCACCCCCCGCCACGTATTCCGCAGCCGCGCGCTCTTTACGCACCTCTGCCCGACGCTGGTACCCAGCATGCTTTGCTGCGAGGCCTTTAACGTGCCTCTCTGTGATGCTGGTACCCAGCATGCTTTGCTGCCGTGCGCACTAACACTCTTCCTCTCCCCTGATTGGCAGTCTGTGCGTGCTTGGGCGCATGATGACCGCCAAGTTCCTGCACGGCGAGATCAGGGAGAAGGGCGGAGCCTATGGGGGCGGGGCCAGGATGGGGCGTGGTGGACTGTTCTCATTCTACTCCTACAGGTGTGTTGGTGTTCAAGTATGTCCTGGTGTTCAGGTTTGTGTTGGTGTTCAGGTGTGTCCTGGCGTTCAGGTTTGTGCTGATGTTCAGGTACATGCTGATATTCTGCACATTAGTTGTATGCCTCATAACATAGAGGTACATAAGTTGAAGTCCATCTCACTTAAAAAATGCTGAACAGTACTAAACTGCTGAATATGGACCCAGCCAGTCCAGCTAAAGAGATGTGTGATCTATTGGAGATTTTGACTGTGATTGCAATTTAAGCTGAAAAGGACAGTAACTGGTGCAGTCATGTATATAGAGACAAGATGCACACACATGCACAGACGAGAGGGATGTGTTCTTGTGGAGCTAACCAGCGCCCCCTGCTGGCGTGTGACGCGCAGAGACCCCAACACGGTGCAGACCCTCTCGGCATTTCGGGCGGGGGTGGAGTGGGCCCGGGCGGGGTCCTTCACTCCGCAGGACGTGGACGAGGCCAAGCTCAGCGTCTTCTCCGCCGTGGACGCACCGGTGGCCCCCTCCGATAAAGGTGAGTTCCCCCCCAATAATGGTGAGCAGCCCCCCCTCAGATATAGTTGAGGTGCCACACCCCCCCCCCCCCCCCGATAAAGGCAAGCCCCTGATCCTCTGTGTCCGGCGTGTTTAGGAATGGACCTGTTCCTGAACGGCATCTCGGACAAGCAGAGACAGGAACACAGGGAGCGGCTGTTCGCCGTCACCGACAAGAGCCTGACGGACGTGGCCAGCAGGTAGAGATCGTGCGCCAGATACGCCCCCTACTGTCAGTGTGAGGTACTGTTCTGGGGATGTGCAATACTGAAATCTCACCAGGGTCATAGGTCATCTGTGGCATCCATTTTATTTCTTACTCAATAACAAGTAGCCATCGCAGATAGTAAAACGTATGTTGCATATGTGTCTGGATGTAGATATCTCCATGCTCTCCTGTAAGGTGGGGGCACTGCAGGTGCCTGAGGTGTTTCTGGTTTTGGTTTCAGTACAACCCGATCGCTCAGTTTGATGGATTATTAGGAGCCTGAGCCCCTAATCCTTCAGTCTGGGCACCTCCGTCATCCCCCTGATAATTAATGCTGTTTAGCGGTAAGGGGAACAGATGAAAAACAATCAAATGTGTGGCCCCAGTGAAAAACTGTCTTCCCCTGCTTCAGAGCATTAGCCTAGCGGCCTCTCACTGCTAGGTTAGTGGTGTTAACATAGCAGTGAGAGGTCGCTAGGCTAATGCCTTTCACAGTTTCCGCGTGCAGTGATGCATTTCCATGCGTTTCTGTGCCGACAGGTACCTGGGCATGGGACAGAGAACGCGCGGAGTAGCCATTCTGGGTCCCGAAAATGAAACGATTAAGAAGGACCCTTCCTGGGTGGTGAAGTAACCGAATCATCTCTGGAACGGTGAAAAACAAAAAGGGTCCCGCGTCTGTTCTCCTGTCGCCTAAAAACGTCGGTGCGCTGGCCTACTGCATTCTGGGAACTAAAGAGGTGACACTTCAAAATCCGGCGTATTTCAGAGAGCAGAAAATAACGTGACTGACTGGTTAGTGAGATTGATACTCCATCTGAAGTGTCCCTGAACACTTGACGAGAAAAAACAAAATGTCCGCCTTTCAGTAACCAGCCAAACTTCGGGTTCATACTCACAACTCGGTTCTTTGACCTTAGCGATCCTCCATAAAGGACCTCCACTCCCATTGCACTTATCAGGAGTGTGGAACTACGTGGTTCATTGGCCGAAGCACTTCAATCTAACATTAAATGTTATTTATCATCTCCTGGCTCATTGTTGTATGTATCATCTGTATGAAATACATTATTCATAAACACATAAATTGCTGTGGAATATAATCACTGTATCCGGTCACTTTATTTGATATGGAAATTATGCTCTTCTGTTCTTTGTTTTTGGAACAACAGATGAAAGGGTTTCAAGTTATTTCCACATGAAAAACCGCACAAAATGGTGAAATAGCCCTGTCCGTGTGATTTTACGTAGTTGGACCCTCTTCTGTTGGGTGAGTGGGTCTGCAGTGAGGTCATCACGCCAAATGCATACACTTTCTTCTTTATTGTGACACTCAACAACACTACAGTTTCGTTTGCATTGCACTACACACACAAATACAATCTGCAGCTTGACACAAGCAGAGCTACGCACACACACGCACACACACACACGTGCACACGCGCGCGCTCACAGTCGGCTTGGGGTACAAAGTGCCGTTACCACGGAGACAAACACGACAGACAGGACAGCAGCTGACTAGGTTTGGTTCGCCCCCGGGACCGTACCAGAGCGAACCCCCCCGAGGAAAAAAGCGCTCGTGCTATCACTTCCACTACCGGGGTACCCTGTGGGGGGGGGGGGGGTGAATAACATTAGGAGTGGGGGGGGGGGGCAGTGCAGGTGTGAAGGTAACTTCATGTTAAAGCACCCAAAGTGGGCTGTCAGTGCTCTCGCACACAGACATTCCGTCTATGGTATAGTGGGGGCGGGGCTTCGGGAGGCGGAGCTTCGTGGGGGCGGGGCTTCAGATGGCGGGGTCGGACTCCTTGGGCCTGTTGCGCACCAGGTGCTCCAGCTGGCCCGAGTCGGACACGTCAAAGCTGGTCTTGTACTTGGCCAGGATCTTCATCAGGGGGCGGAGCTTCAGCCACCACTGCTCCTTTGGGATCCTGTGACTGGAGGGAGAAGGGACGCGTTACCACGGTTACAGAGCGTACCACAGGGGGCAGTGTACCTTCAGACCTGGCCGAATCCATACGGGAAATACTTTTAAGACGTTTAGATGCTGGTTGTGTTGTTACAAATATAGTTACCACGGTTACAGAGCGTACTGCAGGGGCCGTGTCACAGAGCGTAGCTAATACAGTACGAGGCTTAGCGTGAACACACATTCTCAGTGTAATGTAGGAGCCCTTTTTAACCTTACTAAGCAGCCTGTGTGACAGATGTAAAGCATGAGGAGGACACAGGTGTGCTTTTGTGTTTTGAGTGTAAATAACACACTGAGAGCGCAGGTGGTCTGGGGAGAGGCGGGGGTGTCGTACATGAAGTCGGTCTCGTCCTTCAGCTGGCTGACGGGCTGGAAGACCAGCGCCCTGCGGCGCATCCCCAGCAGGCAGGCTGAGTCCTCCGAGTTAGCAAACACCTTCCCTGCGTAACCACGACAACAACACCGTTATTACACACATACACACACACTAACACACAAACACCATCCCTGCATAACCACGACAACCACTCCGTCATTACACACATACACACACACACACGCACAAACACCTTCCCTGCGTAACCACGACAACAACACCGTCATTACACACATACACACACACTAACACACAAATACCTTCCCTGCGTAACCACGACAACCACTCCGTCATTACACACATACACACACACACACACGCACAAACACCTTCCCTGCGTAACCACGACAACAAAACCGTCATTACACACATACATACACACACTAACACACAAACACCTTCCCTGCGTAACCACGACAACAACACCGTCATTACACACATACACACACACTAACACACAAACACCATCCCTGCGTAACCACGACAACAACACCGTCATTACACACATACATACACACACTAACACACAAACACCTTCCCTGCATAACCACGACAACAACACCGTCATTACACACACACACACTAACACACAAACACCTTCCCTGCGTAACCACGACAACAACACCGTCATTACACTCACACACACACAAACACCTTCCCTGCGTAACCACGACAACAACACCGTCATTACACACATAGACACACACACAAACACCTTCCCTGCGTAACCACGACAACAACTCTGTCATTACACACATACACACACACACACGCACAAACACCTTCCCTGCGTAACCACGACACCGTCATTACACACATACACACACACGCACAAACACCTTCCCTGCGTAACCACGACAACAACTCCGTCATTACACACAAACACACACACACACAAAACACCTTCCCTGCGTAACCACAACAACAACATTGTTATTACACACACAAACACACACACCTTCCCAGCACAACCACAACACCCACACTGTCCTTGCATGCACTCACACACACACAGACCATATGCACCTGAAGACTAACACACACGCACAGACAGTTCCCACACACCCCAGTCACATCTACACACATTCCGCCAGTGACTTAACCCTGTTTCATTTAACGAGGGTTAACCTCAGTGCCCTGGTGAGTTTATATCAGGGAGGAATAGAATGTAAATATCAGACAAGCACAAAGTTCTACATTTCTACGGTTCTACTTCTACGTACAGTATGTGCAAGGATGTTTTATTTTTGAAGCATAATTTCTATTCAAATTTTTAAAAGTTAATTTCTTAGATTGAAATGCTTTATATAATATTACCTTATGTTACCATGACTGTTCTCTAAGTGAAATGGAACTCAAGGGGACACAAACCAACTTATGGGACACAATCTAATGCTACAAAGCCACTAATAATTTTGTGAAAACAATTTACCTTCATCTAACGTCATCCGCACAGACAGAAAAATGTAAAGGAACAACAGGAAATGAGATTACTTGAGGAGCGGTACTGTTATGATTTCAGCAAGGAGGAATGGGACAGACTGGAACATTAACAGACATCATCCAATCACAGACAGACAGCACTCGAGAGACGGGCCTCGTGTACAGATATAAATAGGCGTAGTGGGTAAGGAACTGGGCTTGTAACCGAAAGGTCATAGGTTCGATTCCTGGGTAGGAACTGCCGTTGTACCCTTGAGCAAGGTACTTAACCTACATTGCTTCAGTATATATCCAGCTGTATAAATGTGTAAATCCTACGTCAAAAAAATCCTGTGTAAGTCGCACTGGATAAGAGCGTCTGCTGAATGCCTGTAATGTAATGTAAAAATCAATGAGGGAATTGTATTGGAGCTCTGGAATCGAATTAAAACTATCTACGTTTAGTGCCGATTTGCAAAACACTGGAGACAATTGGCCTTGATGCATCCCAACGAAGCAGCGGATTGCTTTATGATTAAATAAAGGAGAACGCTAGAGGAGGGCGTGTAGACGTCGCTGTTTGTTGTGACTACCTTGTCTGTACGACTCCTGCAGTTTCTTGGAGATCCACTGCATGGCCTTGGCTGAGATCTTCGTTCCAAAGTTTCTATCGAAAGGTGACGGAGCACCTCCCTTTAAGAACAGAAAAATCGTGCATTTAGAACATTCTTTTTTTACTGAACTGAATACTGGACCTGGCTGGTGAACCCAAACGTGTTTTTGTGTTGTGTAACAAACCACATTTTAAAAACCTTTTTTTCAAAATTTGAATTAAAGATAAATATGAAGATAGAAGAGATTGTTCTGCAGTGGGTGGCAGTGTAGTATAATGGTTAAGGAAGGTCTTGTAACCTAAAGGTCACAGGTTCGATTCCCAGGTAGGACACTGCCGTTGTGCCCTTTAGCAAGGTGTAGCAAGCTGTATAAATGAAAAGTAAATGCTATTTATAAAGTTGTGTGAGTCGCTCTGGTTCAGAGCATCTGCTCAATGCCTGTAATGCAGTATCATGTTGTGGCTGTGCTGGAGGATGTGTTGCAGCTGCGCATGCAGAACTTGTTGCAGCTGCACTTGCAGTATCGTGTTGCAGCTGCGCATGCAGGACGTGTTTCGGCTGCGTGTTGCAGCTGTGCATGCAGTATCGTGTTGTAGCTGCACTTGCCGTATCATGTTGCGGCTGCGCTTGCAGCATGTTTCAGCTGTGCATGCAGGACGTGTTGCGGCTGTGTGTTGCAGCTGTGCATGCAGTATCGTGTTGCAGCTGTGCATGCAGTATCGTGTTGCAGCTGCGCATGCGGTATCGTGTTGCAGCTGCGCTTGCAATATTGTGTTGCAGCTGCGCATGCAGTATTGTATCTGTGTTACGGCTGCGCATGCAGGACGTGTTGCTGCTGCACTTGCAGTATTGTGTTACAGCTGTGCATGCAGTATCGTGTTGCAGCTGTGCATGCAGGACGTGTTGCTGCTCGTGTGTCGCGGCTGCGCTCGCAGTATCACACCTGTTGCATGTGGCCCAGCACGTTCTTCCTGCAGTCGAACACGCCCCTGCCTTCCTCGGTGTACAGCTGGTAGATGAAATCCGTGGTGTAGTTTTCACTGCTGTTCTCGTTTCTATGGCAACACAGCACAATGGGATGGAAGTAAAACAGAATTATGAAAGACAGACCTTTTTTCTAACTCATCACTGATTTCATTAAGAGTTTGCAGTCAAAAAAAATATCCACATTATCATAAAATATTCATCACACTGTGATGTGAAATTTTAGCTGAGGAACCAGACAAGCACACATTTGGTGTCGGGCATAAACCTTGCAAGGTTGTAATTCTCAGGAACACCAAAAAACTGCATCTATCTGCCACTTACCAGTCTGAATTTTTATCATTTGGGTTTCAAAACCAACTTCAGTTATGAAACTCTCTCTCTCCCTCTCTCTCTTTCTCTCCCTCCCTCTCACCCCTCTCTCTTCTCTTTCTCCCCTCTCCTCTCTCTCTCTTGCCCCCTCTCCATCTCTCTCCCCATCTCTCTGCCCCCCTCTCCCTCTCCCCCCCTCCCCTCTCTCTCTCTTTCACCCCTCCCTCTCTCTCTCCCCTATCTCTCTTTCCCTCTCCCTCCGCCTCTCTCACCCTCTCCCCTCTCTCACACACACACACACACACACACACACGCACAGGTACTCTACCTCAGTACTAGTCCCCTCTGAATGCTGGTCTTCATCTTCTCCGTCAAGTGCTCCACGTTGGCCTGCAGTAAGAGTGAGCCCACGGTCATCAGCACAGATTACACACCGCGGCTAATGTTCCTGTGACGCTCACATGGGATACGAACCGCGTTTGCTGTTTACCGCGCACGACTTTATTCCCGAAAGCCGATTGGCTCGTTTATTAGCACGTGAAACTCAGTGCAGTGTTTGCCTCATTCATCTGAAATTCGTGATGCTGGTTGAGGAACACCACTCCTCTGTGAAAGGGAACCAGTGCTGGAACAGTGCAGTCACAGGGGTTGGTCAGAAGGGCTGAGGGTTCCTGTGTCTGTGGATATCCTTTTCCCAAAAATGCTCACTCACTCTATGGTACAGGGATCCTTAAATTTAACAGAAACAGTATTTATTGTGTCACTGTGTCACTGTCCGAATACTTATTTTTCATAATTTCTGGCATTTAAAGGGCACCCACTGCACTTATCACAGTTGTGCTTTTGGAAAATTCTGTATTCCAAGGCAGTTAACACACCTTATACCTGTATATAATTTCCTGACCAGCTCACAGCCACTACTGCCACGCTATACCCCTGGGCATGGTGCATACTTACAGCAGCAGTACATCAGCCACAGTAACTCCTCACTGACAGCTTCAATCAAAACCTGGCGTCACACGCTGACCACAGATTAACACTCAAACAATAACCCATTCCCTGGCTATTAATAACCTCAGTCCACCACTGCTTCTGAGGGCACATTCCCCTCCGAGCACGAGCTGTCCGTCTGATTACTGACCGGGAGGACGGACAGATAGGACACCCCCACACCCCAGTCTGATTACTGACCGGGAGGACAGACAGACAGGACACCCCGCTGTCTGATTACTGACAGGGAGGACGGCCAGACAGGACACCCCCACACCCCACAGTCTGATTACTGACCAGGAGACGGCCATAAAGGACAGACAGGACACCCTCACTCCCTGTTGCCTGAGCGAGAGAACACTTCGACCGCCCAGGCATTTTGTTAAGGGAGAACGCTTAGGCCGAGTTGTGGTGTTTGATGCGTGCTAACTTGTTTGATGGGTGCTAACTGCCTACCATATATCATCTTGTTGGGTAGTGGTTGAGTGTGGTTCCAGCACATTTACATTCTGAAAGGAACTATATAAAATAAAAACATTATTATTACTTATTATAATTGTCGTTGTTATTGTTTTTATTGTCGTGGTTGCTGTTGGTTATGGTTGTTATTGTCCCTGCTGTTGTTACACGCAGGTTTAAATTGCGGGAACCGTATCACGCTGAAAGAAATAGCGGTGAAGCTGTTGACCGCACCTGGAGGTCCCGGATGTCGAAGGGCTCCTCGTAAATGTAGGCGGCGTCGGCTCCAGCCGCCAGCCCGCCGACGCTGGCCAGGTACCCGCAGTAGCCTCCCATGGTCTCGATGATGAAGACGCGGCGCTTGGTCCCGCTCGCCGACTGCTTGATGCGATCGCACGTCTGACAGGGCACACTCAGAGGGGTCAGTCGCAAACCGAAAGGCCGCCATTAAACCTCATTACCAGACAACCGCCAAAAACAGCCACTGCGCCCGCACAGATTACTCAGTGCACAACTTCTCCGGAATCGCCCAGCAGTGAACGAGTTCCGTGGATGTTCAGTGTTTTCCTATTTCTCAGTGTATCACTTTTTAAGTTAAATGTTACAAAGTTTAAGCTAGATGGGGTTAAACGTGACAGTGAACACCTGCTAATTGATAAATAAATAACTTACTGGCTACAGTGCTAGTCAACAACGTCAACACGTTTTTTTCCCCTTTATCGTGAGCAGTCACTTGTCGATAATCTTCAGTGAACTGTGAAACACGGAAAATCCCACGGAACTCTTTTTCATCCCCTGGTCCTTCCGGCCACGAAAACAACAGCAACAACGGCGCTAGCAAACAGGTAGGCCGTAACACAGAACAGCGGACTGCCAAAGCCGAACACACATAACATCAACCGTTCAAACCTGCCGATCCACATACTGTAGCCTACGCGTGTCAAGCCTTCCGCGGGTGTCTATTGATAAGCTTTAGATCTAGCCTGTAGCCTGACAAAAGAATGCACACGCATTGCCAAACTTTAATATTCCGTAGCTCAAAGCAGGCTAGCTAACATCCAAACCATTAAGTCCTGCGTTGTTAGCCTCAGGGTAGTTATTTAATCAAATACGGCTTTAGGTTCTGTGCTCCTGATTTAGTTTACCCTGGGAACCCGGGAACCTAATTTTCAGTGTGTATGCTGTGCATTGATAAGACTTAAAAACTTTTCGTGGGAAAGTTCAGTAGCTCCTGATGTTTTACGTTCCCTTGTGGTTTCCGATTTTCCACCGAGCGTTGAGAATCTCCCCGAAAGGGTCGCACATCTGTTCAGGAACACACAGTGACCCTCTTCTGACAGCAGGGATGCTTTAAATCAGCTGCAGTGACACCCTAAACTACTCTCATTTTTAAATGAACTTATTCCCCTTGTATGTTTCTGATTTATTTCCGTTTTACTGTGTTTTTTTCCAAATTGGCCCAGATATTTTCTTGTGTGCGACGAAGGATATTTTATATGTTTACATACGTTTCTGATGACCTGTCAGCTTTACAATGGTAAGTATAAGACATTAGGGGGTTTGTGGTCTAAACTAAGAACACTTTAAGTATCTCCTTAGCAACTTGTGCACTGATGTTTTGCCCCCAGTGGTTGTGTGTATGCATATTACTCTATTATTACACAAAAAAATGTGTTTAGTATTATTTTAGGTTGGAACAAAATCCCGAAATCCCGTATATCTGCTACTGTAATGCAGACGGCAGACTGTAATGCGAGAACCCAACATAAATATGTAAAATATCCTAAGCTACGCAACAACTAAAAAACTGCCTGGGCCAATGGGAAACAAACACATAAACTGCAATAACATAAATAAATTCCAGGAAGCAAACGATCTCCTTTAGTACTCATTATGATAAAGTAACTGGCTGCCTTACCGCTATGAAAATGCACTGTGCGGCCAACGTATCAGCATGAAATATTTCAAGACCAGAAAATATATTGCAGCACTAAGGAATATACTGGCAAATATACAAACTACTGCTGCCCCGAGATACTGAGATATATATACTTTTAAAAAATATATTTTGCTTTCAAAAATATACATATCCTCAAAAAAGTCCACAGATGAACAATATATTGGAATTTCTGTCCATTTCTGCAAAGGTTACAGTTAAGGAGATCTGCCAGTTAAGCGCAATAGAGTGAAATAACGATTCAGGAACTGCAATCTGCGATCTGGTGATTTTTTTTGTTTTTTGTTGATGCGTCGTCGTGATCCTTTTTCCTTACCTCCACGATGGCATTGAGGGAGGTGTCGACGCCGATACTGAAATCGGTGCCGGGCACATTGTTACTTATGGTGGCAGGCAGCATACAGAACGGGACGCAAAGCTCCTCGAAGGCAGCGCGAGCCTCGCGCAGCTGCAGCAGGCTCTCCAGGGCCTGGAGCAGGCGGCAGCACAGAGGCAGTTAGACCACCAGGGGGAGCCCACGGGCCTCGCTCCTCGCTCCCGTCGCCCCCCCGTGTGTGTGTGTGTGCGCGCACCTGCCCCCCGTGTACCTGCCTGGCAGCTCGTTCCGTGTGACAGCAGGGGCTGCTTTGGCTTCCCATTGGCCGAGAGTGAAAATGAGGGGCGGGGCTGAGGGCACCCACACTAGGACCCCTCCCCCCGCCGTGCGTGCTCGCTCTACAGACAGGGGGCGCTGTCAGGATAGGTTTACTGGTTAGGACTGGCCAAGTGCAGACGCAGAGACGATGCTACAAGCACGACGGTGGTCGCGCCTGGCTCAAGCCAACATTCTGTTTGCCCTCAACGGCATAAATCCATGATTTGCAGGTTTTTGATTGGGTTAGAAATACAAATGGAAGAATTCTCATTAATCTTCACTCATACATGCAAATATTATAACAGACTGATAATAATAATAATAATAATAATTATTATTATTATTATGATTATTATTATTATAGCAGGCTTGAATTGCCTTTTTTTGTGTTAGTTTTTTTTGGGGGGGGGTTAACCCTTTGTTCTCCACTGTGGAATCTCCCCTTGTGACTTCTCAGTCACTCAATTTGTTCATAAAATTGTTCAAAAACACTTTCCAAGCTTAACGAGAGTCGTGTAAATTAACAACAATAATCAACCAAAATGAAATGAGCAATTATAGGTATTAAAAAACCATAAAGCATTTGATTAGAAAACCAAGCGTTGTCTACAAAGCCAGCAACATGCAAGTAGCAAAACTTTGTATACTTTATATACACCGTGAAAATGTCTTTTCCTGCGTTTGTGTCATGCAAACTGTGTTAATGGCTGCCTGTCATCTACGCACAGGGCGGTGCCTCTGAGCACAGCGTGCTTTTGCGCACACAGCCGGTTTGCGTGCGCGCTTGGTGTGTTAGTGAGCGAACTCCACTGCGCAGAGTTGGAGTGAAATGTTGGGTTGAGGCCCCAGACGTCGACCACACGTCGTTTGTGTGCAAAACAAGCAGAGCACGGTGCAGGCTAAACATCATCATCATCGCCGATGGGGAGTACCACCATGCCACGGCACTGCATGCGTTAGCGGTACTTACCTGCACCCTGGCGCCCGGCCCCGGGGGGGGGGGGGGGGGGGGGGGTCCTGTTTTTACCAGCAACACCCGCCAAAAAAACGCACCTTTACCCAATAAAACCCTCCGCTTGCTCTCTCTCATATTACGGTAACGTACCGTTTCACGTACGGTAACTGTACTGTAGCGCAGAGATCTGCAGCCCTGGGCCTGGAGAGGTACAGGGTCTGACTATTTTCTGGCCATTCAGCAGTTAATTGATCGTTTAAAAAGTTTTTTTTGGAGCCTCTGTTAGTTATTTTCCTATAGTCACATTCTCTAGGTTTTTTATTTTATTTTTAATCCTTAATTAGCATAGTTGTCTGTGTGCTGTTTTCTGATTGGCCAGTCCGTGATGCTGGTAAAAAAAGAAAAGTCCCCCCCCGAGCCGTGACCAGTGGTGCCGAATTTTGATTGGCCGGCGGCGTTAGCGTGTACGCCGCCGCCGCCGCGCCAAAGCCCCTCCCACTTACATCGGTAATCGCGTTCAGGGCCGTGTCTGCACCGATGCTGAGGTCTGACCCCGGAATATTGTTGGAGACCGTGGCGGGAACCATAACCATGGGAACACAGAACTGGTCATGTGACCCGCGAGCCGCTAGCAGGTCCATCAGTCCCAGGTAGGCCTGCAGGTTAGAGCCGGGCCTTCATTACAGCAGGGGAGAGCCAGGCGCTTTTACCGCCAATGGTGCCACACAGACAGGAACACGGGCGCACAGCAGGGGGCGCCACACAGGGTGATGGGCTTTTACACATGGAGGTGGAGGTGAGGGTGGAGGTGGAGGTGCAGGTGGAGAATGGACAAGGAAGTGGCAGTACATCAAAAATACAGTGCTAGCATTTTCCCAGCTTCAGAATGGGTGTGTATGCGTGTGCATGTGTGTGTGTGTTTGGTGAGTGTGTGTGGGTGGGTGTGTGCATGTGTGTGTATGAGTGAGTGTGTGTGTGTGCGTGCGCGCATGTTTGGGTGTGTGAGATAGATCGATTGGTTCAATTTTCATTTAACATATTTATTGGTTAGTTCTAGAGGGTTAGGTGACATGCAAAGAATAGAAAATGAAATATGAACCAATATTTCTGGTTTTTCTTTTAGGAGTGGCTGTACGTCAGTGAGAGCACTGTCTCTCTGTCAGAATATCCCTTCTGCCAAAGTGTGGGAAATTCCCATGGCAACAGGTGCCTGTCACCCATTCTGAGGAGCTGCATTAATTAAATGAATGAATGAATGAATGAATGAGGAGGAGGAAGATGATTTATGATCAGAAAAACTGAAGAAGAAAACATGTTTGCACAGGAAGAGAGCTACGGAAGAGGGCTGGTCAGGATCAGCATTGCAGTAAATCAGTCAATATACAAAAGAAACATAAAATTACAACACGATCTATTATTATTTATAACTTAGCAATATCATTATCATTCATTAAACAAAACATTTCCGTTAACCTTTAGCCGTTATTATAATTATTATTCTGGCTAAAAATAAAATTTTACTGTACATAGTTAATATAATTTATTATCCAAAACAATTACATCTATTTTAGTCATTCGGGGATTTTTCTAATTTAAACACAGACTTCATTCTGTACTTTGTGTACTGGATAAAGTTATGCATCGCATGCCCTCAGTTCAGAAACACTGTACAGCAGCAGCAGCGTACCTCGAATCCTCCGATCACCAGCAGGGCGTTGATGTTGTGGATGCGCATTTGTTCGGCAATTTTTTCGATGTGTTTCGCAGGAAGTGTCCTGGAAGTGGACGAGCAAAAATGAACGGAAAATACTTTTTAAACACTTCTCAGCAATAAGGCACGATCTAAGCAATGGTGTTATGATGACGAGGACTGTCCTGGAAACAGGGTTTCCATAACAGTGGGTCATTCCTTTGTGGACATTGGCAGCCATTGCGTGTGCATGAAATTAGTTTGACGTGATTTTCTAAAAAACTATTTCCCACAAATGAAAACATAGTAAGTCAGGTTTTTAAGAAGAGACATGGCACAGTAAATGCACTTTGAATGCATTAAATTGGTTCAGAAAGCAGGAAGAACTGCTGTATATAGGAATTAGAAAAATGAGCCTCACCGTTTTGTCCCCAAGAGCGAGCCGCCTTGGCCTGTCCAGCCTCCCACGTCCCCCCATTTGATCTCCTTAATCTGAGGAAGGGAGAGAGAGTCACTGGAGGGTCACAGGAGAGTCACAGGAGTTACAGGAGAGTCACTGGAGAGTCACAGGAGAGTTACAGGAGAGTTACAGGAGAGTCACTGAAGAGTCACTGGAGAGTCACTGGAGAGTCACAGGAGAGTCACTGGAGAGTCACTGGAGAGTCACTGGAGAGTCACAGGAGAGTCACTGGAGAGTCACAGGTGAGTTACAGGAGAGTTACAGGAGAGTCACTGGAGAGTTACAGGAGAGTCACTGAAGAGTCACTGGAGGGTCACAGGAGAGTCACAGGAGAGTTACAGGTGAGTTACTGGAGAGTCACTGGAGAGTCACTGAAGAGTCACTGGAGAGTCACAGGAGAGTCACTGGAGAGTTACAGGAGAGTCACTGGAGAGTTACAGGAGAGTCACTGAAGAGTCACTGGAGGGTCACAGGAGAGTCACAGGAGAGTCACTGGAGAGTTACAGGAGAGTCACTGGAGGGTCACAGGAGAGTCACAGGAGAGTTACAGGTGAGTTACTGGAGAGTCACTGGAGAGTCACTGAAGAGTCACTGGAGAGTCACAGGAGAGTCACTGGAGAGTTACAGGAGAGTCACTGGAGAGTTACAGGAGAGTCACTGAAGAGTCACTGGAGGGTCACAGGAGAGTCACAGGAGAGTCACGGGAGAGCCACAGGAGAGTCACGGGAGAGTCACTGGAGAGTCACGGACATGCTCAGCACAGCGCTATCATGTAGCACCCACGCTACGCAAAACCAGCTGTATAATAATCATCGGGGGGAAAGGTGCTGTGCTTAAATGCGCATTTTTGAGAGCTAAACGGTAAACGAGGCCTTTGTGATTCACAGGCTAGCTACCCGTGTTCCTTTCACCTGGTTTACCCAGAGAGGAAGCTGGTCAAGGTCTTTTTAGATTTCTGTTACCGTGGGCGAGAGGAAACTGCAAGAAGCAGCATTGTCTGTCCGTCGCTAAGCAACAGCCATGCCTGTTGCCCAGGAAGTCATGAGGACATTTAGGTCATGCTGGCCTTTAGTATTGTTTTGGTCACATGACTGTCCAGGTCAGACCCGGGCCATTTGTGACCGGGGGCGGGGGCGGGATGCCTCCCTAATCTCGTAACAAAAATAAATAAGGACAGCCATTTCAGATCTATAACACATCATACTGTGGTACACATCAAAAAGTGCATTCCTGAAAAAGTTCTAACTAAACAAAACTTTTTTTTCAAGGAATGTAACAGAACCTTAAAATCATGGATGTGCTTTACAGCAAATTACATCTGGATGTCTTTATACAAGACCCAAAATGACGGCTGAGAACACTCAAACATCTTAGACGGTCATTACAATTGTCTTTTTTTTCTTTTATCATTCATTTGGGCACGACAACCTTTCAGTTAGAGCACACAGCACACAGCAACTCTACATGAACCCAGCTCTTAGTGGAGGAGCACACTGGAGCCAAAAGAGCGCTGAGTAATTACTGAAGTAAATATTAATGAAATAAATGGTCCCTGTTTTATGTCATTAAGATTGCTTTTAGGCATTTAGCAGAAGCCCTTATCCAGAGCGACTCTCACATGCACTGTGAGCGTATCCAGGTTTAGGTAGCTAGTCAGCAGTGCTGACTAAGTCATCGGTAAGAACCTCTGCGTGTCCTTACAGCACACAGGACCGGGATGGTCGGTCAGGGAGAGCGATTGGCTTACAGTAATCCCAGTGGCTTATGTTCCATCTATCTCCAACTAATCCCTAAAGGTGACACAGCTCTCACCCCGTCAAATGCGTCAGCACAGGCTTTTGACACAGTTAAGCTGTGCCCTGTCAGCACACTTTGACACAGTTACACTGTGCACTCTCTCTCTGTCCCAACAGACTATGCTCATCACGAGGCTCAAAGTCAGCATGAATCAACGTTCTGCGCACACTGCACTACACTGCACTCAAGGGGCGACATAGCTCAGGAGGTAAGACCTATTGTCTGGCAGTCGGAGGGTTGCCGGTTCAAACCCCGCTCTGGGCGTGTCGAAGTGTCCTTGAGCAAGACACCTAACCCCTAACTGCTCTGGCGAATGAGAGGCATCAATTTTGAAGCACTTTGGATAAAAGCGCTATATAAATGCAGTCCATTTACCATTTCCATTTACTGCACTACATATATGTACCACATAAAATAAAAACATTCCTTCCTCTCAGTTGCAGAAATGGCTGTTTGAACAGTGCGTGGATGTGGATGTGCATGCGTCACATGAGCACTCCATCCAGCACTTGTACTTTGTATCATCGTCTTGATGTTGTAGCTCATCATGCCCCCTAGTTTCACTTGGCATAGGTAAGGTCAGAGAGTAATGCCTACCGTGTGAGCTGGACTTGAGTTCACGGCTACGAATAACTTACATAATGAGTATTGCACCTTATCGGACCTGTGTTTTGTAGTTGCTCCAATGACCTTCGGTACGCACTTATTGTACATACGCTTTGGATAAAAAGCGTCTGCCAAATGCATGCAATGTTATGTAACGTTTCTCCTGAGGCGATGTGCCGCTTACCTGGCCCTTGGCGAAGCCCTCGAACCCGTCGCTGACGGCGAGCATGGTGTGCCCCTCGGTGATGCCCACCCGGACGGCCGAGCGCACCGCGGCGTTCATGCCCGCGGCGGGCGCGCCCACGTTCAGCACCGCCACGTTGAAGGAGGTCTGCGGAGCCACAGGGCAGGGCGCGGTCACACAAACGCACACACCGCCGCGCAACGGCCACGCGCAGCCGCACCACCAGATGGCGCCAGAGAGCAGGTAGGCAAGTGTGCGCCTGAGTGTATGCATTTCATATATAACAATGATTATAATACTACTAATACTAATAATAATAATAATAATAATAAACCTATCTAACTGTATGGAGTTATACCTGCTACTTGTAAAGCAACCAATGCATACAGCAGTTGGATTATAGTTTGTTGATACATTTTTTTGGAAGGTATTTAGTCATTTATATTTTGTAATATGACTGATAGGTACATTTTCGCTGTGTTAGCGCTGTGCTAACTCAACCCTCTCCCTCCCTGGTGGAGTGGACCTCCCGTACAGCACCTTCCTTTAAAAAAGCACGAGCCAAACATATTTCACACTATAAATAGGACAATGAATATAATTCCCATATAATTAAAATGTGAAGCCAGTGTACAGTAAGGCATTGTGTGGAGACTAAGAGGCTTGCTGAAACATTTTAAGCGCTGTAATTTCTGGAGAAAGCAAGGTGAACCGAAAGATGAATTTCAGAAGGAAATTTGAAAACCCGCTAACAAATTAGCGCTCTGAGGTGCAATCTGTTGAATGGTAAGCGATGAGCGATGTCTTTATTTCACATGCATCACACAGTCACTTCATTAACAGCCTCATCACGATGCGCGTAGCTTCATATGCTAAGCAACTGCTGTTAGGCTGAGCCGCAGAGCTTAGTCCATCCATTATCTATCCATCCATCCTCCTTCCATCCATTATCTATCCATCCATTATCTATCCATCCGTCCTCCTTCCATCCATTATCTCTCCATCCATCCTCCATCCGTCCATTATCTATCCATCCATCCCTCATCTACACCTGCTTGCCCTGGGCATAGCCAGGATAAGCGGGTATATATGGGGGGTTGCTGGAGCCTATCCCAGCGTGTATTGGGGCGAGAGGCAGGAATACACCCCTTTCAGTTCACGATGCACAAGCACGAGTTTCAGCGGGGAAGCTCTGTTAAGCGACACGGAAGCTTCTAGCACGCCGGGCCACATATATCAGCAGTGTGCACTGGCAGCAGAAGCAGGAGGCATTACCTCATTCCTTTCCTTTCCTTGTGGCACTGTTACAGTCCAGACAGTGAACTAAGTCTAAGGAGCTATCTGATAAATTAAAGTGCGCAAGCAGGTTGGCATTGCTTCGATTATGCAGCATCCCAAAAAGTTAAACAACTGGCTCTCATTCACCAAAAAAAAGGTCTCCACTGGACTAAATTCAACTGATTCTGATCCATAAAGCATGTTGGTTAAACTTGTCTCCCTTGAACATGACACAGACTGCTTCATAAGTGATTATGGATTATGCAGCCCATCCAAAAAATTAATTATGAAAGCACCAATATCGTCATTTTTAAACAGTGCTTTAAAAAGTACTAGTTTCCATAAAGGGGTCAGCCAAATTTAGGTCAAATACTTTCAGCAATTTTTAGCAGTTATGGGGGTGCGATGGATTTCCTGTGAACAGCAGAAAGCAGCCCACAGTAATTTTTCCTTGCGGTGGAAATACAGAATTTACATAAAGGCGGGTTTGGCCTGTGAGGCCCCGTACAGCTGAGGACTCTGAGCCATGCAGGGGAGGAAGCTGGCAAGAGCCCACAGGAGCTACTGGAACACTGATACAGCCGGACGCAGATCAGTACGTACTCTGCGCGACGAACCGTCCTGATGGGCAAGGGGGACAGAAACAGCGCACGGGCGTTAGTGTCACAGAGAGACCTGCCATACCGCCAAAAATGCATAGCAGCTATGCATCTGTAGGCTAACGGCTATGCATCTGCAGGCTAGCTCCGTGCTGAGTATACCTGGTCCTAAAGGTGCACCTTAAAGGGCGGCTAGAAAGATATGAAGACAGATTAGAGGCCTGGACGTCTGCGCGTGTTCAACAGAACTGTTGTCGACGTGGCTGTAAAATAGTCTGCTTTTAAAATAAACGGGTGACTCACGTGCGGAAGCTCAGAGTCCGGCTTGCGGTGAGCCAGCAGTTTGTAAGTGTTCAGATTGTTCTCAAAACTCCTGAAGGATCATGGGAAAAAAATAACTGTTTTAAAAAAAGAGAAAAAACTGCAGACTACCATTACTTCATTGTGCTAAAAACCATTCTTCTAAAACACATGACTATGTTTTATAAACAGATTTTCTATGCCTGGAAATATCCAGGAAAACGTCATTGCGAACCGTTGACGTACAGTAGCCGATGACACTGCAGTCTTACAGTAGATTACACAGTCGTTCCAGACGTTAAAACAACATTAAGATGTAACAGAAATCAAATGTAAAACGGGTAACCACACGGGTCATTTCTGCGTCCTGTGTTCTGGTCTAGCCGAGGTTAGGCCACAGCGGTACTGTAGTCCCTGGGGTCCCATCCTGCAGACCTTAATGAGCTGGCCTCCACTGCGGCTACATTAGCCATTCAGCCAGTGAAGCAGAATATGCCCCCACTCGCGTATCATAATGACATTGCTTCTCCTCCCTCCCCTCCTCTGATTGGTTGTTGACGTTGTCGTGACGCAGAGCAGCTGATACAGTACCTTCCCCGCAGTCGTACAGCCTCCTCAAACCTCTTCTCATCCATGGCCTTCTGCACCTCCTGGGTCTGTTTTCAAAATAACGTTCTGTTAGCCTTTCCCCCTCTCTCCACAATGCCATTGTCTACACACAGTGGGCCTCATGCATCCACCTTCCACCCAAAAACACATTCTAAAGTGCATCTAATGAGGATGAGAATGTTCAAAGTAAATTTGAAAGGAGTCAGAGTTAAGCTTTTATTCAGCGATTAAACTTCATTACTCCTGACTGTTGGACCTGAAGATGTACCCCCCTTCAACCCCCCCCCCCCCCCCCCTCCCTCTGCCCCCCAGAACACACGCACAGTTTGACATAGTTTTTTTCCCTGTAATTACCACTTGATGGTGCTGGGGTAGAACTGACTCCCCTGAAAGAACCAAAAAGAAGGGCACGTTCCTCTGGGCCACGTTAACGAGCTCTCGAGGACAGCCGCTGTCACCACGGCCAAGTGAGTTTCAAAAAAAAGCTCCTTTTATCAGTGAGAGAGGGAGGGGGGAGAGAAAGAGAGATGGGGAGAGAGAGAGGAACGATAAAGAGAGAGAGGGGGAGGGAGAGAGAGGGAGGGGGGAGAGAAAGAGAGAATAGAGAGAGAGGGGTAGAGGAATGCTAGAGGCCAGAGAGAAGGGGGAGAGAGAGAGATGAGAGATGGAGAGATAGAGAGAGAGACAGAGAGGGGGGTGGAGGGAGAGAGAGAGAGAGAGAGAGAGAGAGCGGGGCCTGGTGGAGCTCCAGCTCTTACCATCTGCACGCACTCCATGAGGGGCAGCCGCACCGCCTGGTTCCCGCAGAGCGACACCACGCAGGCGGGCGTGTCCACAGAGGCCTCCAGCAGCGCCAGCACCGCCTCCACACCCATCCGACTGGCCTGGGGGGGGGGGGGGGACAGGGGGACAGGGGAGCGCTTAAATTACATTACACACACCCATCCGACTGGCCTGGGGGGGGCAGGGGGACAGGGGGGCGGAGCTTCTGTCATTCCATCCCATTTTACATTACATTACAGGCATTTAGCAGACGCCCCAATCCAGAGCGACTTACACAACTTTTACACAGCACCTACAATGCATCCAATTAAACAGCTGGACATACTGCTGTATACTGAAGCAATGCAGGTTAAGCACCTTGCTCAAGGGTACAATGACAGTATCCAACCTGGGAATCGAACCTGTGACCTTTAGGTTACAAGACCAGTTCCCCATTGTGCTACACTGTTGCCCTATATTATATTATTTTTATATGTTATGGTGGAAATGTGTAAAAATTCCCAACATGTATTTTGGTCCTAGGTTGGCAAATTTAACTAGTGCTTCTGTCGCTGGTCTGGGAATGTTGTTACTGTTAGTCAGGCCTGTCACTGCTGGTCATATAACTCAGGCACTTATGTTTTATTACATTATAAGAGTCTCTGTGTGATGAATGTAGCGTAATATCCTGTAATGTACTTCTACACCACAAGAGGCCAGTTCTTTAATAAAGGCCATTCTTTTTAATCTCTTCATGTTCTCACATTACCTTCTCGGTACACACCCTGACGAAGCACAAGTTTATGCACAATATCTGAGCCAAGCATGCATTGGAAATACTTCAACTCTTTAGATATTGATCAGTGTTTGAAACAGGCCGCAGCGTGAAAACCACCGTGCTGTAGTTTTTTTTTTTTTTTTTTTTTAAGTTGTGTGCTTGCTACACGTTAGCCTCTAATGCTACAATCACGCTAAGAAGGCTAGCGCCCTTTTATGTGCAAACCGCAGTGTTTGAGGCGTGTCTGCTCGTGTTTGGCTGCTGCGCTTGAGTTGTAAACATAAGCGGTGAGTAACGTGTCTGAGTAACGTGTCCTTAAGTGTTTGGCGACAGTTATTGCAGGGAACGGCTCTTATCAGAAGCATCGGCACATCGACAGTGCCCTCCGCCAGCTGGGCGTTCACCGCCACGCCGGTTCGACTTGGTTAAACGCGCAAGCCTCGGCTCGTCCCGAACGCCGGTGCCTAAATAACGCAGGGCCCCCCGGCTGTGACCGGGCGGGACGGGGACCGCGCCCCCCGCTCACCAGAATCCTGTCGAAAGCGGAGGGGGTTCCTCCCCGCTGGACGTGCCCCAGGATGGTCACCCTCGTGTCGAACCCCAGGCGCCGCACCACCAGCTGAGGGAGAAGGTCAAGGTCAAGGTCACGGTCAAGGTCAGACCAAACAGGTTTCTGCTCCTGAAGTACTTTGTAAACACGTCGGTATCAGATATCAACACAAAACAGCGAGTTAAACAAATCCTGCTGTAAAAACAACCTGACAAGCAAAATACATCTTCTGTTACAGAGGACTGGATATCAGGGAAGATATGATACTGCACAACTAGGGTTTACAGTACATATTCACATGCAAGCAGCACATGATTTTAAGAGTGTAGCCTAGATACTGTACAGTTTTGTATAGTTAAACAAGACATGGAAACTAACAGCACAAGAGGCCTATAATTCTGTGCAGTGCGTTTTGGTTGGGCCATAGTTGGTGAAATTGTCTTGCATTTCAATGCAACTCTAACATTTTTACAACACAAGAAAAATGCCAATTGGCATGATCTGATAGGACACTCTACACGACATAATTCAACCAGAAATACCAGGGAAACGGCCTTATAGACAACAAAAATGAGGAAACAATGGCATGCATGAATCAGCTGAAAGATTCAGGAAAAGATACAAAACAAACATGCAAAGCTTCAGTCGTGTTGAGGTCATTAAAGCCTTACGCTACGTTCTGTGAAAAAGCACGAACACTCCATACCAACCTGAGTAACAAATTCTTAAGGATTCCATCTGGTAGCATGCTGGACAAACACCATTTCACAGCACAGACAGGGCAAAGTGCCACACACACACACACACACACACATCACTGGTTCAGCTTCTGCAGGACCAGAACGTGTGATGGTAAAATAGACTGACAACTGAGAGAAAAATTCTGGAAACACACTGAGCTACAGGCTTCATGCACTGGTCTAATTAACCAGTTGTTCCAGTACAAAATGTGGAAAGGCCGGTTAAATCAAATGAAACAATTAAATTATCCAATTAAACAATAATTAAAAAAACATTTTTTGACAATGTAGTATGTCCACTTCCTGTATGTACTTTTTTTTTTGTCCATTTTTGGTCAGGCAGAGCTTGGACGAAATGAAAGGAGAGGTCCATGAAAGGCCTGTTGATAAGGGTGGGACAGGGAAACTCAGAGGGGTGTCAATCACGAGCTTGCACTGGAATGTTCCAGAAACAGCGGGGGAGGGCAGGGCTGTGCGTGTAGCGGGTGCTAGTCAGTGCAGGAGCTGAACCGCTGGTCCTGGAGTACTTACGTCCTTAATGAATTCTGTGGTGATGGGCTTGTTGTCAGAATCAATCGCCCCTTCGGCTACGATAATGATGTTCAGTCTTTTCTTCCCCGCGCGATTCTGCAAGGATAGGGGGGGTGGGGAAAAAAAACAACACAACAGGAATAATAAATAAAAGTAGTTTTGCAGCGTGAGGCTTTTACAAAAGGCAGGGGCCTGTGTGCGAGAAGGCTACGGATCGCCGCGGAAACGAGCTCGCCGCGGAAACGAGCTCGGCACTGGCGCGTCACGCGCAAGGCCCTTACCGCATTAATCACGCTCGGTGGCGAGCAGTTTGGCCCCGCCCACTGCATTAAAGAGGTTGTGGAGACAGGCGGAGACAAAACCGAAAAAGGACACCGGATTTCCTGCGTTCTATGTCGGAAACGGACACAAGTTAGCGCACGGAGGCGCTCTTGTCCGAACTTCTGTGGCATAAACTACAAGACGTGGCCATCCACGTCCCACGCTGTTTACATGAATTAATTGGGAACATTTGGGTCCAGAAATCCACGATTGCAGACATGGCCTGGGAGGAGTTTCTGGAAATACACACGTGTTGACGCAGAGAAACTGTCGCCCACGACCGACATACCCCAAGTTTTACCGAAATCTATCAGGTGGGACATCTCCCAGAAACTGCGTTTCCCTGCAGTGGCCATGTGACGCGGGTCTTTTTCTGAAACCCGCTCCTGTCCCACGAGCCCCATTTTATTTAACCTTTAACCTTTGACCTTGAAGTGATCTTCAAGTACTCACGTCCTTGACAAAACTGGAGGTTATAGCGTTATAGCGTTTCCGTGCCTGTCAGGTGCTCCTTTAGCCACGGTGATAATGTGCAACCTGGAGCGCTGTGCCTCGCTGTTGTGATTTCTTCCCCCGGTTTTCATCACAGAACTACAGCGTCGTATAAAACAAAGTCCCAAGACTGCATTCACGGAGACCGTACAGCATTGAACGGGAAGCAAAATAAAAAAATCCTACTGCCTAATCAATAACGCAAAGAACTAAAATGGACCGACAGATTCGACTAGCACAGTTAATTGCAATTATACACACTGCAAGATAAACTTCTGTAGGTGAAGAGATGTCAACACATTTAAAACTAATTAAATATGCATGAAAAGTTGATAAAGTATTCACAATTAAAGGAGATTAATGATAGAGTGTGGAGACTGTGGATTACAGTGGAGAGCCTGTCCAGAGATAACTGAGTAAGATGTGCTAGTGTTTCCCATGAGGCTGGTGTACCTCAGACACACACACACACAAACACTCACTCACACACACACTCACACACACACACACACATACACACAAACACACACACACACACACACTCACTCACACACACAAACACACTCACACACGCACACACACACACAAACACACACACACACACACACATTCTCACACACACACACACACACACACATACACACACACTCACTCACTCACACACACACACACACACATACACACAAACACACACACACTCACTCACTCACTCACACACACACACACAAACACACACACATTCTCACAGACACACACACACACGTGGGGCTGGTGTACCTCAGACAGCTTCTGGCACATCTGGTCCTCCCATCCGACCTCTGGAGGCAGCTCTGGGATCAGGACCCAGTCTGCCCCACAGGCCAGAGCACTGACCAGGGCCAGGTACCTACAAAGCACATACACGTGATTACACACACACATGATCACACACACACACACAGACATAATCACACACACACGCAGAGACATAATCAAATACACACACACACATGATCACACACACGCACATGTACAGAGATATAATCACACACACACACACACACACACACACACAGACATAATCAAACATACACACATAATCACACATACACACATATACAAACACAGACATAATCACACACACACACACGTGATCACAATCCAGGTTATAAATAGCCCATTCACAGCACACGTCCTTCTACGTACCCACAATGCCTGCCCATGACCTCCAACACAAATGTCCTCTGGTGGCTGAAAGACATGACGAAACAGTGTGTGAGCAGAAAGACTCCCACTGACCCTTCTTAAATGTTCCTAAGGCCCGGACGGCCCGCCGCGGCCACCAGCCGTACCTCTGGGCGGTGGTCATGATGGCGTCCACCACCTCGATGATCCTGTGCAGGGCCGAGTCCGTCCCGATCGTCATGTCCGTGCCGCAGAAGTCGTTGTCGATGGACCCCACCATGCCCACGATGTGCAGGGCGGAGTACGTCTGGGCCGCCTCCTCCGCGATCGACCCTGCCCCGGCGAGCACACGCAAACCAGAACCCTAAATCACACCGCACACGGCGGCCCAATAACTTCTGTTCATTTCATAATCATCTGTATAACAATCTGACTTTAGGAAAATGCTCAAAAATTACACAAGAAGAAAGAGTACTGCTATAAAACACAGTAACATTACTATATGTACTGTGGGTGCCTGATAGCCATAAATCTTTGGTATCCCATGAGCCTCTTTAGTCTATATATCCCATGGTGTTTGTTAGCCTGTAAATTCCATGAACCACTTTACCCTGGGTAACCAATAATACTCTATGGCATGGGTAGCCCAGAATGCTCTATGGCCTGGGTATCCAAGAATTCTCAATGACACGGGTATCCCAGAATGCTCTATGGCCTGGGTATCCAAGAATTCTCTATGGCATGGGTATCCCAGAATGCTGTATGGCATGGGTATCCCAGAATGCTCTATGGCCTGGGTATCCAAGAATTCTCTATGGCATGGGTATTCCAGAATGCTCTATGGCATGGGTATCCCAGAATGCTCTATGGCCTGGGTATCCAAGAATTCTCTATAGCCTGGGTATCCTATAATGGCATGGGTATCCCAGACTGCCCTTATGGCATGGGTATCCCAGAATGCTCTATGGCATGGGTATCCCATGTTGCTCTGTGGCCTGCGCATCCCAGAATGTCCTATGGCCTGAGTATCCTGGAATGCTCAATGGCCCAGGTATCCCAGAATGCTCTATAGCCTGGGTATCCCATAATGGTATGGGTATCCCAGACTGCCCTATGGCATGGGTGTCCCAGAATGCTCTGTGGCCTGCGTATCCCATGATGCTCTGTGTGGCCTGCGTTACCCTGCTGGACGAGCTCCTCCAGCAGTCCGCTCCACTCCTCCCTGAAGAGATTGGCTCCCGTCAGGCTGCCGTCTCCTCCAATCACGCACAGGTTGGTGATGCCGCGCTCCACCAGGTTACGGGCGGCCTTCAGACGCCCCTCGCGCACGCGGAACTCCTTACAGCGGGCGCTGCCAATCACCGTGCCGCCCTGCCGAATAACAGGCACTTTCACCCCCCCGCCTGATCCTCCTCCCCTCCGCTAGTGCTTCTGCGACTGTATCTGTGTTTGTGACTCGTTTAATTATTTATATTAACGAACATCGTTCTCCGCACCAGCACAAATGTTCCCGTCGCTGATGATTATGACCATTGTCACTCACATCACACCCTACGTGTTCTGACAAGCAGCAGGAAAATGAATATGATTATATTGGACATTCTGACTGTGAATTATATATTTGCCAGAATATTCTTACTGTGCTTGCAGCATCAGTAACAAGCCTCAAGACCTGTGATGTTTTTTGTCCAAGGAAGACCCATCTGTCTGGTTGGCTATCTTTATTTTTTTCTTGCAATTTGTCTGTCTGTCTGTTTGTCTCACTGTATGTCTGTGTGTGGTCACATTGACAGGGTTGGCGTTTCGCATGTTTGTGTGCTTACCACTTGTATCATGCTGGAGACACTCTCCCAGTTTGCTTCCTTTATGTTATCGCCCCCGTCCACCATGCCCTGGTAACCCTGCAGGAGAAGCAACCGACACAGGTATACAGTCTTTTAACTGACAAATGCACTGATAGTATTTTAACTAACATCTGCACTGACTGCCTTTTAATTGATACAGTATGTGCACTGGCTGCTTTTTAACTGACGTGTGCACTGGCTGCTCTTTAACGAACACGTGCATTGACTGCCTTTTAACTGACATGAGCACTGACTGTCTTTTTTACGAACATGAGCACTGACTGCCTTTTTAATTGACATCTGCACTGAGTGCTTTTTAACTACCATGTACTGATTGCCTTTTAACTAACACGTGCACTGACTGCCTTTTAACCCTGTTGTATCATGCACATTACAAATGTGTCACATCTTTAGATTTATCTTTGAGTGTTCTTCCTGGAAATCACCAGTGTAGGACTGCATTTTAGCCTAGCCTGTATTATTATTATTTTTATAATGTAGCCAATTTGTAAATGACTGTTTTATCCCACTTTGGATATGTTATCTCTAGCTGCCCCCCCCCCCCCTTAAAAGGGAAAACAATTAAAACAATTAAAGCTATGACCACTGCACTGTGGGGTGTGATTTCTGCAGTGCAGTCAGGTCCATCCAGAATTCAATTCCCCACAAGGCCATTTTCTGTCTGCAGGAAGAGACTAGGCCAGCGTTTGTCCTTCCTACGTCGCCGGTCAATTGGATAACAATGGAGCAGAACAGCTCAACATACGGTCCTGCCTTGGAGCAGAGCCAGACCTGGATCAGCTCCAGCCAATAGGAACAAAAGATGGACCCTGTAAACCAGCCATTAGGAGCACAAGATGGACCCTGTAAACCAGCCATTAGGAACACAAGATGGACCCTGTAAACTCCAGCCATTAGGAACACAAGATGGACCCTGTAAACACAGGCATTAGGAACACAAAATGGACCCTGTAAACTCCAGCCAATAGGAACACAAGATGGACCCTGTAAACTCCAGCCATTAGGAACACAAGATGGACCCTGTAAACCAGCCATTAGGAACACAAGATGGACCCTGTAAACTCCAGCCATTAGGAACACAAGATGGACCCTGTAAACTCCAGCCATTAGGAACACAAGATGGACCCTGTAAACACAGGCATTAGGAACACAAGATGGACCCTGTAAACTCCAGCCATTAGGAACACAAGATGGACCCTGTAAACTCCAGCCATTAGGAACACAAGATGGACCCTGTAAACACCAGCCATTAGGAACACAAGATGGACCCTGTAAGCTCCAGCCAATAGGAACACAAGATGGACCCTGTAAGCTCCAGCCAATAGGAACACAAGATGGTCCCTGTAAGCTCCAGCCAATAGGAACACAAGATGGACCCTGTAAGCTCCAGCCAATAGGAACACAAGATGGACCCTGTAAGCTCCAGCCAATAGGAACACAAGATGGACCCTGTAAACTCCAGCCATCAGCCATTAATGTCTACACCTCCAAACTCTATAAACAGGATTCAAACGCCAGTCCTGGATTTCCCACAGTGTCTGCAGGTTTTCTAACATCTTTTATAAAAGAGCGACCAGTTTAAGTAACGGAAGCAAGGAAGGGTGTGGACTCTGGCCGATTAACAGTTAAATGAAGTACCTGAGTGCTGAATTGCACCGAAAAGAGGGGACGCAGTGGCCTTTTTCACAATACAGTGCGAGACTGAAGACCTTCCCTCGGCTCTGCGTCTATCACACCACCCCGCTGAAGTGGTTCTATGAATAGGTGTTCCCTCCGGCTTGGAGTCAGTCAAAGTTCATTTGCCGAAAGCTCCCTCCTTTCACAACAAATATACAGATGGCTTCACCTGCAGTGTGTCAGAATCCGGTGAACATTTTTGTGGTAAAAAGTCGGTGAAAGGCCGTCTAGGTGTTCAGGTAAGAACCCTGCTACATTTGATTGAAAAGTGTACGTTTTCTAACTGACTAGGACATAGCCAGGCTATATCCAGGTAAAGCCTGAGCTAAATTGCAGTTATCTTAGTTCGTTTTTGTCAAGACGTCTCTCAGTCTAGACGTCCAACTGCACGTCTAGAATTCCAGATGTCTAGATTCTGGGGTTTTGCTCACTGGAAGCTGAAGAGGAACGGGACATTGATGCGACTTTTGTTCTGTTTTTTTTTTTACTCACCTCGTGAATGAAGTAGACTTTCGCCCCGACGTAGAGCCCCATGCGGACCACGGCCCTCACCGCGCCGTTCATGCCTGCAAGACCGAACAGAAACACCGGAGGGCGACACTCTGAGATTTCTCCCTGAAATGGTGACCATTTTTATGTTCTTAATTATTCATTAACCCCAACATTTATTTTATCTTGCATTTTTTGATAAGACTTAGAAGCTGGAACTGCAGACAGCAATATGCATCCTCCGTGAGAAGGTTTTACTGCGGTTAAACTGAACCAGTGGTGGTGCATACAGCAGGTTAGGGAACTAAACCGGGGAAACTGTTAAGAACAAAAACCAGCAAGCATGTGCACACCAGCCATCCGAGTGTGTAACCCATGGTAACCACTGGTCTTCTCAACACTTACCTGAGCGTTAAGACTGGGTCACGGTGTTCCACTGTTAAACTTGTGAGGCAGGGCCTCATGTTTATAGTCCATCCGATGCTAGTGCTAACGGTGCCCAGTGCACTGTTCATACCCCTCCCACTCCTAGTGGCTCCCAACATCGGTGCTGGAGTACCCATGTGTGTGCTGGCTTTAGTCCCAACCACAGTCGCCATCGCTGAATTTTAACAAGTTGTTCATTTTTCTTAATTAGGTGCCTTTTGCCATGAACAATAAAATTGTCGTGTTCATATTGTGCTATATTGCAAACAATTACATAAATGAGGTAACAAACTTTTTGGATTCAATTGAAGGACTGAGGTTAATCAACAGACTCCTGAACACGTGTTTAATTTCCTGAAATTTATTAACACAATGCAGGTGTGGCTTGTTATCATTTGCTTTGTCTTTGAATTCTTCATTATCTTCCAGATGGTTAGTTTTAGTGGCCAGGTGTCCAAACTTTGACAAGTTATAAGCCTATTGATTCACCTCCGTCTTTAATATGATCAGTTAAAAATAATTTGACCTTTTACTATATGTAATTGTTTGCAATGTAGCATAATATGACCACGGGAATTTTATTGTTCATGGCTATTTTTAAAGTAATGTGGCTTACGTAGGTAAATAATCCCTCTAAACATTAAAAGCACCTAATTTATAAATACTGACAACTTGTTAATATTCTGCGATGGCAACTGTGGTTGGAACGAAAAGCACTATACACAGGGGTACTCCAGGACCAAGGGTAGGAACCACCAGCTCTACCCTTTTCCTAACAGAGCACATGGCCCCTCCCATATATCACATGGCTCCTCCCACATAGTGCATGGCTCCTTTGCACAGAGCACATGGCCCCTCCCACAGACCAGATGGCACCTCCCACAAAGCACATAGCCCCTCCCACAGACCACATGGCACGTCCCATAGACCACATGGCCCCTCCCACAAAGCACATCGCTCCTCCCACAGACCAGATGGCACCTCCCACAGAGCACATGGCCCCTCCCACAGACCACATGGCTCCTCCCACAGATCACGTGGCTCCTCCCACAGAGCACCGGCTGGCATTTAAAAGGAGACATTACACCAGAGCCCCACCATGCTAAGTCACGCAGCGCTGCTCTCTCTCTCTCACACATAAACCTTTTTTTCACATTTCCAACAAACAATTCCACCCCCCGGCAGCACCATGGACCCGCGCTGGAGAAATAAACAATGGCGGGTCTGGTTTCAGAAGGCTCGCCAAGTTTTCAAACACTGAGGAGCTATCTGATGCCCTAATGCGGTTGCTAGGATACCAAACAAGATCATTTACCCATGAGCCCGGTATACGTTAAAGCAGCCTACGGGCTGCGCTATAACCAGCTGAACGCGACCGTCGTAAGCCAGCCTCCCACACCGCAGTTGAATCCAATAAAAACGTTCTGAAAATAGGCTATTCTTTTTCTGTAGCAAGTGTAAATAACAGGCGGCAGAAAACTTTCAAATTAAGAGTCTTCTTAGCGTAATTTTCTTGCAATGAAGTTAATTTCTTTGACGCTTGAATTAGACGGTGAGGTCACGGAATCGATCCAGGTGAATTAATCTATCCCTTACAAGGAAAGACATTTATACCAAACTGCACCTGTAATATATCACTCCTTGCCAACAGACTCATCAAAATTGAGAATAACTAAAGGTCTTTTTTCAGAGACTGAATTCATAAATAATTTTTTTGCGCCGGAATTCATTTTTGTGTCTGTATGAAACCAAGATATCTCTGCTTAAATGTATGTATGTGTGTGCACATGTATGTGCTGGTTACAGGTGTGTACAGTACATGCATGTGGGTTCTTACAGGCGTGTGCAGTACATGTATGTGCTGGTTACAGGTGTGTGCGGTACATGTATGTGGGTTCTTACAGGCGTGTGCGGTACATGTATGTGCTGGTTACAGGCGTGTGCGGTACATGTACGTGTTGGTTACAGGCGTGTGCGGTACATGTATGTGCTGGTTACAGGCGTGTGCGGTACATGTATGTGCTGGTTACAGGCGTGTGCGGTACATGTATGTGCTGGTTACAGGCGTGTGCGGTACATGTACGTGCTGGTTACAGGCGTGTGCGGTACATGTATGTGCTGGTTATAGGTGTGTGCGGTACATGTACGTGCTGGTTATAGGTGTGTGCGGTACATGTACGTGTTGTTTACAGGCGTGTGCGGTACATGTATGTGCTGGTTACAGGCGTGTGCAGTACATGTATGTGCTGGTTACAGGCGTGTGCGGTACATGTATGTGTTGGTTACAGCTGTGTGCGGTACATGTAAGTGCTGGTTACAGGCGTGTGCAGTACATGTATGTGCTGGTTACAGGCGTGTGCGGTACATGTACGTGTTGGTTACAGGCGTGTGCGGTACATGTATGTGCTGGTTACAGGCATGTGCGGTACATGTATGTGCTGGTTACAGGCGTGTGCTTGCTGGCGTTCACACGGCAGCTTGAGCACTGGAGCAGAAATGCACTGACGTGATTCGCCCGATAACCAAAACTCTGAGAGCGAGAGAAACGCGACCACTGATGTGCTCATTACAGGGGGGAAGGCAGGAGACGCAGGCCAGCAGACAGGCCCCAAGGCTTTAGCCTGCCGAAAAAACGACTCCAGGGTTTCCTCTCAATTAGCAAACCGTTCTCTGTGGAAAAACTGAGTGATTCTTCTCAGCAATACGTGAAACATGGGGGCCACGTAGTGGAAAACTACCGACGGTTACTCTGTTTTGTGTGTGCGCGCGCGCGCGCGTGTGTGTGTGTGCGTTTATACGTGCGTGTGCATGTGTGTGGCTATAGTTATGAGGAAATTTGTAGTTTTATTAACTTCTGGAACGTTCTTTATCCGCGCAGCAAACTTGCCCTGCCTCAGCTCACACGTGTTGCTATCGACATGCAGAGAGGCGTGTGACCTTGAAGTGTCATTCTGCTGAAAGTTCCTGCCGTTCGGCTTGAACCAGTGGACCTGAATCCTAAATCATCCAAACATAACTCTGCGATCAGTAACAACATCTGTGTGTTTCTATGCTTTATACAGCCACAGATTGCCAGTCTTAGGTCTCTTATTCTCCACAAATGTTGAAGAGAAATACTCCATCTCATAGTTTTTTATTATTATTAGTAGTAGTAGTAGTAGTAGTAGTAGTAGTAGTAGTAGTAGTAGTGATAATAATGTGCTACTAATAATAATAACAATAGTAATACATTTTATAATTATTATTATTATTATAATTATTATTGTATAATTACATATTTATTTAAGTCCGTGTAAAACTTCATCGTCACGTCACAGGAAGACGCGGTCTGAAAGCCCTCTGAAACACCTGTCGGTTTTTAAAAAGCGTATTTTGTAACCGATCCCGTCTGAACACCCCGTTGAACTGAAGCAGTCTTCCTTTTCTAGTCACGCTCCTTCTAATGTTGAGGGATTTCCACATCCATGACGCACCCTGGAAGCCCTGCAATGACTTGCAGCTCCTCACGTACACACCTCCCAGTCATCACGAAACCTTAACCGTCGGCGTCGTCCGTTCAGCGCATCTTTTCTTTAAAAATTCCCAATACGAATATAGCAATCTGCACACAGCTTTGAATTGTTATAAACGGCATCATAAAAGGTTGGAAGCGAAATAACGCGTTTAGTCATTTCGCTTCATCTGATGACAATGTCAAGCGAGCCGCTGCCGACTTCCTGTTTCAGGAAATAAAAGTTTTAGGTTACATCATGAATGGGGGCACACCGTTTCATTCTGTGAATTCTTGACTATACGAGCAGTACAACTCGTCAAGCAAATTGGTCAAGCCCAAGCGCATCTCGCCACGGGCACCTCCCTCGCGAACATTATCGATCCGTGGAAATGCCATGCGTTACTCGGAGGCTGCGCTCTGGCTACCTACGTGATCGCACGAGAAACGCACCGCAATGCAGGCGACGTTCATCTGGTACAAATTCGCTACATCCGTCTGCTATAATAACGGTAGACCGACTGGGTTCTTTTTTTATGCAACAATGTCGTGTTTATGTGTGCGTGAACGTCAGTTTGCTCATTCGTTCACTGGGTGGGATATTATTAAACATTATAGACGATATATAGGCTATATATATATATTACTTTCTTTTTATATATATAAAAATATTTCTGTAGTAAGTATGGGACATTATTTCAAATTTTACGTGGAAACATTAGCTACTGTAAGTCCTTTGTAACCTGTGGATATGCTTGTATAGATCGCTAGAACGTCCACGCTATCCTGTGGACTACAACACACTGTTGAACGCATATCAATTTATTTGACTTGACACGTTTCCGAATGATCTTGGCTACATCGGTGACAATCTTTCCTCTTGACCCATGCATTTATAGCCTGCAATTTAACGGAAACCAGTCCTAATAATGTCAGCTACTGTACCTTGAGCATCCCCTCCGCTCGTCAGAACGCCGATGGCTTTCCCCGCGCCGCTCAGATTCTCAAATAATTTCTTAAGTTCAGGCATTTTTGCGATATATAATTTAAAATAAAATAAATAGATGAATATTGAAATCTGTTAAATTAACTGTATACACAATTACAGGAAAAAGTGCCGCTGTCGGCAAGGGTGAACTTCAATCGCAGCTGCGACCGCCCCCTTTTAATTCTCCGCTTTCTGTTCTCCGCCTTGCACCGAGGCATAAAGCAGA
This sequence comes from Anguilla pacifica, assembly GCA_039654925.1. Lineage (NCBI taxonomy): Eukaryota > Metazoa > Chordata > Actinopteri > Anguilliformes > Anguillidae > Anguilla > Anguilla pacifica. The sequence continues at coordinate 3,371,730 of CM077291.1, read as the reverse complement.
AGTATTCGATAGGTACAGCTAGCTAAGCCCCGTAATAATATATTGACGGTTTCGTTGGCCAATAGCTTCTTGGATCACGTATGCTCGCCGCTACCTTGACCAATTAAAGTCAGCAAAGTGAGCGTATAGGAGGGGAAACCGGGAAGTGAAGCGCCATTCTTCATCGCTATGCATAATCAACCTAATGACGTAAAAATTCCGTGGCACAGTCGTGCTGTAAAAACGTTGAAGTCTTGAACCCCTAACACCCCCCGCCCGCAAAGGAAAACGTGCCTCAAGAACTACACAGGCACAAATACCCATTTTATGATTCCAGTGAATCACAGGGTTCTTTTTTTTTTTTTTTTTAAATCAAAACCGTGATTATCTGTCTATCTCTCCTGAACGTGCAGGGTGGTTAAAATGTAGAAGTGGTTTTAGGATATGAATAGTTGCCTTCACGTGGGCTACGACGTGCTTATCTGTACGTACAGCTGGCTTGGCATGGTTTGAGAGAGAGAGGGAGAGAGAATGAGACAGGAGAGAGAGGGCAAGAGAGACATTGATTTGTAGCTCACTTTCATAGGCGTAGATTTCGGGGGGACGCAGGGGATCAATATTTAGAACACGTGCATTTGTCCACCCCCACCCCCCCCAAATTGGTGCAGAAAAATTCACCAGAATGCAGGAAATGAAGTATCTGACGCTCACAATTTCCTGGGGGAGGTGCCCCCCCCCCAATGTTCAAACAAAACGTGTGCCACTGCTCATTTTAGGTAGTTATATCCATATGTCTATTTCTAAAATATTGCATGGTTTTTTCAATAGTTTACATTTTCTAGACATTTTCAAATAAAATGATGTTGGAGGAAACTTTGAACTTTACTTTTTTTTCCATTTATTATCTACATCATTGTGGCTTTGAGTTCCAGGTAAATCTGTGTAATTCAATCCACCAGCCTGTTTGGAAGAAAGCTAGTGTTTGCACATCTGTGTTCGGACCTGTGAAGTCCTGCGTTCCTGTGTGTAAAAATGTTTATGAAAGGAAAGTGAGTTTTCAGAGAATCAGTTAGTGACAGTGTGTGTGTGTGTGTGTGTTTATTTGTGTGTGTGTTTGTGTGTGTGTATGTGTATTTGTTTCTCAGTGTGCCTATATGCCACATGGATTCAGGTGTGTTTTGTTTTTGTGTGTACGTTTGTGTTCGTACATGCGTGTGATGAAGGTATGTGTTTGTGTGTGTGTGTGTATGAGCAGGGATGAAAGTGCGTGTTAGTACATTGTGTGTGTGTGAGTGTGAGTGTGTGTGTGTGTGTGTGTAAGAGAGAGAGAGTGCGTGCGTGTATGTGTGTGTGTACAGCCTTTACTTCACATCACGGGACAGAGCTGGGACTGGCATGGTTGAGGGTGACACGTACGGCACAGAAGAGCCTCCATTATCAGGCTGCCATAACCACTGCGTTGCTCTTACATTTTAACCTCGTCTGGAAAAGCAGAACCACATCCCTGATCTCTGGACCACAGCCACTGAAAGGCCAGACACAGCAGATGGTGTGCGTGCAGCGAGACACCTCACAGAACTACAAATCCCAGACATCCCAGGTCAGCTTCAATCAAATTAGCAACAGATTAAACTTAAAATGTATACCCCCCAACCACGATAGTGCGTTAGAGCAGGGGCTGCTACTGCTTATTTCACCGATAAGGAGTATCCGCTCCTGTTGTTGTGATCCAGAGGTTTAAAGCTGAGGTATAAACTCCTCCTAAGTTGTTTGCAACTGACACCGGAATGTTCAGACTGCCTGGACCAACTGTCGCTACTCTCAGAAATGGACCAATCAGCCCTAACGAATCACGCCTCATTCAACAGCTAGCTATCTTGTTGAGCTGCTAATTAGAAGAGCCGGTTGTGCCAAATCAAGGTTGAAATGAAACCCTACAGGATAGAATATTACAGTAGATCTCTAGAAACAGGGTTGGTTACCACCGGCTTAGGGTGACATCTATTGTCAAATTAGCAGTACTGCCAGCCCACAGACAAGGGCCACCCCAATTCATGAGAAGAGAACAGGATTTCACATGTGCACTGTGCATTTTTTCCATATTTTCAAACGGTGCTGATTGTGTAACCGACACAAAGAGTTAGTGAGAGCCACAGGCCAGGAGGACAGGCAGGGCCAGAGTAAAATGGAGTTATTTATAAACCTGGCATTAGTCCTGGCTGACGGTGCGGTAAGCTCTTTGCCTGAGGCCGAGGGCGTCTTCTCCCTCGGCAGTATGAGATAACGAGGATGTTCTCACGTATATGGCGACCATGTTTTAGAAGGGGGGTTGGGTTTGGGGGGCGGTGGGGGGCAGTGTGGGGGGGGGGGGGGGGGTTGTCGGAGAGAGAGGGGCCCAGATGGGACCCCTCAATGTTTAGGCTGCCCTGCATGAGTGTTCAGCTGAGCTGAAGTGATCGCATTTGAAATAGGCGCTGTATTACAGCAATTCAGTTCATGCTTGCGAAGATCCGCCAACATTTTACAGCTGAATGCTTATACATATAATGTGTGCATGTGCATTTGTGTGTGTGTGTGTCAGTGTTTGTGTGAATGTGTGTGTACATGGGTATGATGCAAGTGTGTGTATGTACTTGTGCATTTGTATGTGTGTGTACATGCATGTGATGCAGGTGTGTGCGTGCGTGTACATGTGTGTGATGCAGGTGTGCTGGCCTGTGTGTCTCTTTGCTTGTGTGTGTGCGTGGAGGGATGCGAGTGACAAATATGACGCATAACAGCAAGAACGGCCAATGTTTTCTGATTGCTGACAAAATATATAATAAATATTTGAACATAAATAACCAGCTTGTGGAGTTTCTGCTCAGGGATCACTAGAAAATGTTTGCAGACCAGATAAATGGCTCCCTCTTGTGGTTAACTGCTTGAATTAACCTGTAATAGATGTTTGACACAGCTGAATATTTTTGGCTGGACCGCAACAGCGGGCCAGCCTTACAAACACGAATGTCTGTGACTGAGTGAGTGATGAAGTTACACCATTGGTCAGCCGGTCCAGCCATGTACTAGCTTTTGACCTGGTCTTGTTAGCTTTTGTGTTGTTATATGTGCTTTGCAAGCGGACATTAATATGTTGTTTCTCTAAGGGCAGATTAGTTTCCAAAGAGTAGATCTCTGATTGTTTCTAAAGCCTAAAAACGATGCTGAGTAAAAGAAAACCACAAAAACCTGCAGACACAGCGCCCCCTTCAGGACTGGAATTAAACCCTCAGACACTGTGGCCCTCCAGGACTGGAGTTAAACCTGCACACACTGCGGCCCTCCTGGACTGGAGTTAAACCTGCAGACACTGCGGCCCTCCAGGAATGGAGTTAAACCTGCAGACACCGAGACCCTCCAGGACTGGAGTTAAACCTGCAGACACCGAGACCCTCCAGGACTGGAGTTAAACCTGCAGACACAGAGGCCCTCCAGGACTGGAGTTTGAGTTCCCTTTCAAACAGGGCAGTGCTTTGTTTTCGTTATTATATATTTGGTCGTTAGAGCCCAAGTCATTTGTATGCTGTAGTTGTAGCAAATATAATTTTTTAGTATTACTCTTGTCCGGAGGTGTTTTATTTTTCATTACAGTCTGTCTGTCTGTCTGTCTGTCTGTCCTCTAAGATCCGTGCCTGTCTGTCTGTCCTCTCAGATCCGTGCCTGTCTGTCTGTCTGTCTGTCTGTCTGTCCTCTCAGTTCTATGCCTGTCTGTCTGTCCTCTCAGCTCTATGCCTGTCTGTCTGTCCTCTCAGCTCCATGCCTGTCTGTCTGTCCTCTCAGCTCTATGCCTGTCTGTCTGCCCTCTCAGCTCCATGCCTGTCTGTCTGTCTGTCTGTCTGCCTGTCTGTCTGCCCTCTCAGCTCTATGCCTGTCTGTCTGTCCTCTCAGATCCATGCCTGTCTGTCTGTCCTCTCAGCTCCATGCCTGTCTGCCTGTCTGTCTGTCTGTCTGCCCTCTCAGCTCCACGCCTGTCTGCCTGTCTGTCTGTCTGTCCTCTCAGCTCCATGCCTGTCTGCCTGTCTGCCTGTCTGTCTGTCTGTCTGCCCTCTCAGCTCCACGCCTGTCTGCCTGTCTGTCTGTCTGTCCTCTCAGCTCCATGCCTGTCTGCCTGTCTGTCTATCTGTCTGCCCTCTCAGCTCCACGCCTGTCTGTCTGTCTGTCTGTCCTCTCAGCTCTATGCCTGTCTGTCTGTCTGTCCTCTCAGTTCTATGTCTGTCTGTCTGTCCTCTCAGCTCCATGCCTGTCTGTCTGTCTGTCTGTCTGTCTGTCTGTCCTCTCAGCTCTATGCCTGTCTGCCTGTCTGTCTGTCTGTCTGTCCTCTCAGCTCCATGCCTGTCTGTCTGCCTGTCTGTCTGTCTGTCTGCCCTCTCAGATCCACAGTGAGGTGTGGTCCTGTGGTTACTGATCCGCTCCTTCAGGACTCCTTCCCCTGCATTTGCATGTTCTCACCTTGTCCCGGAGACGATCACCTTGAAAAGCAATCTCGCACCGAGACAGACAGAGACAGAGGCGAGGGCGCGGGGGGGTGGGTTTGGGGGGGGGGGGGGTGGAGCTGGGCTAACGGTGTGATTAAAGGACTGGGTGACGCCCGTCAGGGACACCCCCCACCCCCCCTCCCGTGTGACCTCACAGCAACAGCTTCACCTCATCTGACCCCCCCCCCCCCCCACCCACACCTCCCCTCCCCTCCCCTGACACATCTGGGGAGACGCTTACCGTGTCTCTGAAAAGGAGAACAGCGTAATCGCCTCATCCACCGAGTGTGATTCATCGATTACTCTCTCTTTTTTTTAGGTGTCCGTTGTTTTGTTCTGACCTGGAAACCGTTTGGCACTGAATGAGGAGACCGCCCATCACTCACAAACCATCAGGTGACCTGTGCGTCAGGTGATCTGTGCGTCAGGTGACCAGCGAGTAATCTCAACAAAAAAGCAGTGATTTGTATTTCTGTTTGCACTGAAAAAAACCTCTGCCAAGAAGTGCTGTATGTTGAACTGTGAACTGTGTTTCATAGTAGCTTACATGCCTGTAAACAACCGGCTCATTTCTGTGTGTGTGTGTGTTTGTGCGTGCGTGTGTGCGTGTGTGTGTGCGTGTGTGTGCATGCGTGCATGTGTGCGTGTTTGTGCGTGTGTGTGTGTGCGTGCGTGTGTGTGCGTGTGCGTGTGTGTGCGTGTGTGTGTGCATGCGTGCGTGCGCGTGTGTGTGCGTGTGTGTGTGCATGCGTGCGTGCGCGTGTGTGTGCGTGTGTGTGTATACAGGATATATATAGTTCTGTTTTGTAAAATGGCAGTCATTTTTTTCCTTCTGTTTATACATGTTATTTTTTCCTCATGTCTTCATGTGTTTAATGTGTTCACACTGTTAAGCGGAGCAGGACGTGCTCGCGGGAGTTCAGGTGAGTGGTGCGCCTGAGCCACGCGCAGCCCGGTTACTCCGGCGTCTGGTGGAGCCGAATGGGGGGAGAGGGAGGTCTGATAGGCCAGCCGGGCTCAGATCAGGCCCTGGAGGTCGGGCCAGTACCGTGCACCACAAACGCGATTCATTCGGTGAATTCCGGTGCTGAACCTCTTATTTCAGGGGTTCCCCAAACCCCCAATGGGGCGGCAGGGTAGCACAGCGGTTGGGGGACTGGGTTTGGAACTCCGCGATCCGCCGTTTTTGGATTCCCAGGTAGGGCGCTGCCGTCGTGCCCCCGTGCAACAGTGAACGGCTCAACCCGAAGTGCTTCAGTGGAGGTCCAGCTGGATTTTATGCGCAGGAACGCAAACTGTAAGTCACTCTGGATAAAAGCTTCAGCTAAAATATATACACTGACCGTGCGAAGCCACAGAATCGACTGGACTCTGATGCTGCTATCTTATCTGAGCAGTTAAAGCAGTTCATTGCACAGTTAATTCACCTCACCAGGTTTCTTGGATCTGAATCGGCTGTCTGGATTTAATATGTGGAAAAGCACACGTGTTAAAGACTAATGATCCTTTACTATCCTGACCAGAGTTTACTGCCCCAGCTGGAGTGGGGGGGGGGCGGGGGGGGCGGCTCTGGCCCTCTATCTCTTAGACTACAGGGTGAGGAAGAGGAGGAAGGGAGAGCCAAGCAGGCCCAGGCCACTGGAGTCCCATAATGATGACATCACAGACCAGAGATGCAGTGAGCAGGCTGCAGAAGCAGTTGCAGTTACCACCATGCCCCACCAGAGGGCAGCATACTGCAGCACTGTCAGAGAATGGCCTGTTCGACTGCATTGGCAGGGGAGCACTGAGGTATTCTTCGAGCTCCAAACAGCTGATCCTGGACCAGTTTGCTGCTTCATGGAAGTCCTCCCCTGTTGTGTGCAGTAAGAATGTTTACTCAGGAATGTTCTAGTAATATTGGTGCTGAGACAACTTCTAAATTTCAGTTTTTCTTTTTTTAACATACATTTCAACTCACAGAATGAACATAATACTTTTTATGTAACACTTGTGTCTCGAGAGTAAATCCATTTCAAAGAAGTAAAACTAACAGAAAATAAATTTTAGTGAATAAAATAAACGTTTTTATTCACTTATTCTAGTGTCACAAGAAGAAACACTTTTGTTGAAAATGACTATTCATGCAAAGTTGTAATGACCCAAATGCAAACACTGGTGTCTGTCACAAATATACATGTTCAATGTGCGATTGACCTGTCAGTTAAGTTTTTCCTTCATACAGAGCCATTTCAAACGAGTCATGAATGAACAGACCTCATCTTCTCAAAGTTTTTGGTGAATAAGGCTGTGATGTAGGTCTGCGAAACAGTCTTGTTTGTGGTTTGGATTTCGTTTGAGTATTACTTTCATTGTTATCATTATTATAATTTCTCTCTCTCTCTCTCTCTCTCTCTCTCTCTGTAACGTAACACAAGTACACGTGTGGAAATGTTGTCTTTCAGGAAACTCCACCCCCCCCCACAACAAAGATTTGCGCGCCAGTCTCACTTCCCCTCATTATTGTTGTAATGTTGTGGGTTGTAACATATAGACCACATTTTCTGCTAATGAAGTACTTGGATTGTTGAATTCATGTGTCCACCAACACCATTCAGGACCCATAATGCTTTTTTTCAACTGCATTTGCAGCGTAAGAAGGAGACACATACAGCATCTAGGGCATCTGCTGACCCAAGGACCCAGTATCCCCCCCCCCCCCCAGTAAGAAGTTGCAGATCCCAAATTTAGATGAGGTCAAAACCTGGTATATGGCTGGACTGGCCGACCAATGGTGTAACTTCATCACTCAGTCACAGACATTCACGTTTACAGGGCTGGCCCCGCTGTTGCGGTCCAGCCAAAAAGGGCCTCCACCCCTCTCTCTCTCTCTCTCTCTCTCTCAGGCCTGCGGTGTCACGTGTCTGTGATCTGGATGGGAGAGATAGCTCACCCTACTGGAATTTTCCACCTTAGCTACCGGTGTTAATTCAGCGGCAACGGAGTAACAATGGAGTGAGAATTAGATGAAAAGAGACATGAGAGGGGGATAAAAACAGATGAGAGAGAGAGAGAGAATGAGTAATATTATTCGTTTTTGCTGTTCTCATTTCAAGTCAATTTGAGCTTTCCAACTTTTTTCAAAAAGTCAAAAGTTCATCATGATGACTTGGCATTCTAAAATAATGACAATTTAGGTGCTATAGGTAAGATACAGTCTGTAATAGAGTGTGATAATGCAGTTTTGTGAGTATGGTGTGTGAGTCCTGGTGTGTGTGTGTGTGTGTGTGCAAAAAACTCATTCATGATTTGACTTAACCCCCTGCTGAGTGATGTCTCTTGATAAAGAAAGTAAAGTTCAAATGCAGGCTAGAGAGAGAGAGAGGGGGGAGAGAGAAGGAGAGAAAGCAAGGGTTAGAGTAGATAGAGTGAGGTGGATAGAGAGAAGGAGAGGAGGAGGAGAGAGAAAGGGATAGAGTGAGTGAGAGAGAGATGGAGAGAGAGGAGGAATAGAGGGAGAAAGAAGAAGAGAGAAGGAGATGAAGGTAGAGAGAAAGAGGAAAGGATAGAGAGAGAGGGAATTGCTCGTTAGGGAATGACGGCGTTCTGTGGGGGTTCTGTGGGGGTTCTGTGGGGGTTCTGTGGGCGTTCTGCGGGGGTTCTGCGGGGGTTCTGCGGGGGTTCTGTGGGGGTTCTGCGGGGGTTCTGTGGGCGTTCCATGGGGGTTCCGTGGGGGTTCTGTGGGGGTTCTGTGGGGGTTCTGTGGGCGTTCCATGGGGGTTCCGTGGGGGTTCTGTGGGGGTTCCGTGGGGGTTCTGTGGGGGTTCCGTGGGGGTTCTGTGGGGGTTCTGTGGGGGTTCCGTGGGCGTTCTGTGGGGGTTCCGTGGGCTCTGGCTGGGCTGTGTGAGGACGTGGTGTGGGCTTGGCGCAGGACGGTGGTGTGGTGAGGGCGTGGCACCGTGCGCGTGGGAGAAACGGTACATCTGTATGCTGCCCCCCCCCCCCCCCCCCCACACACTCATACACACACAGCGGTGTAGCACAAAATTCTGGGCCCTATGCATGAGCAGTCTCTGTGGGCCCCCTTCCTCTCTTGATCCATGTCTCTCACTCATCATTCCAGGCTTTTCGAGGGCCCTTCCCCCTATTCGGGCCCTGGGTAGTCAGTCCCACTTTTCCCCCCACTACGACGCCCCTGTACACACACATACACACACACTTTCAGACTTGCTACCTAGCATGCACACTGTGCAAACTTTAGCAGAAATATCCACGATCAGTCCGTTGTACTTTGAACTCACTCCTGAGCCGCGTTGTCCTCTGTCTTATCGCGGTTCCTTCAGGTTTTGAGTTACACTGTAAGAGTGAAAACTCGCAGGAAGAGTGTCGCAGCCTCGGAGGTGAGGAGAGGAAGCAGTCCTCTCATGGGGGGGGGGGGGGGGCGGGGGGTAATTACAGGGCCCGCTCTGTTATTTTGGAAACTGGAGGAACATCATCATCATCAAACCCCTTATTCTCATAACGTCAGCGCGAAGAGAATCTCACGCGCTCTTAAAATAATGACACGATCTTCAAGGTGTTTCCATTCTCCATGCGCAACGACATTAGAGAGTGAGAAGTTAGGGTTCACCCCCCCCTTTCTCTCCCTTCGTCTCGCTCTCTCTCTTCCTCTCTCTCCCACCCCCCCCCCCCGCCCCTTGATTCTAAAGCTTATGTCACTGTTGTGTCATTCACAGGTACTAATTAAAAAGTTTAATGAAAGCACAATCCACATAGCCACCGCCAGGCCAAATAACAAGCATCACTGAAACTGACTGTTTGTGTCTGCATGCGCTGTGTAGACAGCAGTTGTTCGAACATACATGTTGTGTCGTATGTTTTTCCTACATTCCTGGACTAAGTGAAAGATTTTGTCCACGGTGGCAATACTCGATGTTGCACGACTGTTGCATTGTTCAAACTGATATCTGTTGCAGTTTTTGATGTGCTGTAGTGCTTGACTGCCGAGTTTGTGGAGTCATTGGTTGGAGAAAGGCTCTTGCAGTTGTGTTCTCCTGGGTCTGGTCCAGTTTACAGAGTTATTCTCTGGACGTTGGAGAAAGGCTCTTGTAGGTGTGTTTTCCTGGGTGACCTCATGTGCACTTGCATTCGTAGTTCTCACAAATGCAACCAAACCATTGATAAATTGGGTGCTGATTGATGGGAATCCACAAAAACCCAGATAGCAAGCAACTCCAGAATGTATCTGCGCCAGCTGGGCTGACTTCTGGGCCAGAATCAGCCCAGATCCGGCCCGGAGGCGCCTGCTATCTGGGAAAACCTGCCATCGCTGGAGTTCGGCATCCCTGTATAACCCATCCTACTGGACAATGAGAAACAACAGGGCCATGTCTTTTCACCATAAGACCTTCTCTGTTCTAATGAATCAGTACTAATCCCTTCACTATAACACCTTCTCTATTCTAATGAATCAGTACTAATCCCTTCACCATAACACCTTCTCTATTCTAATGAATCAGTACTAATCCCTTCACCATAACACCTTCTCTTTTCTAATGAATCAGTACTAATCCCTTCACTATAACACCTTTTCTTTTGTAATGAATCAGTACTAATCCCTTCACTATAACACCTTCTCTTTTCTAATGAATCAGTACTAATCCCTTCACTATAACACCTTCTCTTTTCTAATGAATCAGTACTAATCCCTTCACTATAACACCTTCTCTATTCTAATGAATCAGTACTAATCCCTTCACCATAACACCTTCTCTATTCTAATGAATCAGTACTAATCCCTTCACCATAACACCTTCTCTTTTCTAATGAATCAGTACTAATCCCTTCACCATGACACCTTCTCTTTTCTAATGAATCAGTACTAATCCCTTCACTATAACACCTTCTCTATTCTAATGAATAAGTACCAATCCCTTCACCATAACACCTTCTCTTTTGTAATGAATCAGTACTAATCCCTTCACTATAACACCTTCTCTATTCTAATGAATAAGTACTAATCCCTTCACCATAACACCTTCTCTTTTCTAATGAATCAGTATTAATCCCTTCACTATAACACGTTCTCTTTTCTAATGAATCAGTACCAATCCCTTCACCATAACACCTTCTCTTTTGTAATGAATCAGTACTAATCCCTTCACTATAACACCTTTTCTTTTGTAATGAATCAGTACTAATCCCTTCACTATAAAACCTTCTCTTTTGTAATGAATCAGTACTAATCCCTTCACTATAACACCTTCTCTTTTCTAATGAATCAGTACTAATCCCTTCACTATAACACCTTCTCTTTTCTAATGAATCAGTACTAATCCCTTCACCATAACACCTTCTCTTTTGTAATGAATCAGTACTAATCCCTTCACCATAACACCTTCTCTTTTCTAGTGAATCAGTACTAATCCCTTCACCATAACACCTTCTCTTTTGTAATGAATCAGTACTAATCCCTTAACTATAACACCTTCTCTTTTCTAATGAATCAGTACGAATCCCTTCACCATAACACCTTCTCTTTTCTAATGAATCAGTACAAATCCCTTCACTATAACACCTTCTCTTATCTAATGAATCAGTACTAATCCCTTCACCATAACACCTTCTCTTTTGTAATGAATCAGTACTAATCCCTTCACTATAAAACCTTCTCTTTTGTAATGAATCAGTACTAATCCCTTCACCATAACACCTTCTCTTTTCTAATAAATCAGTACTAATCCCTTCACCATAACACCTTCTCTTTTCTAACGAGTCAGTACTAATCCCTTCACTCTAACACCTTCTCTTTTGTAATGAATCAGTACTAATCCCTTCACCATAACACCTTCTCTTTTCTAATAAATCAGTACTAATCCCTTCACCATAACACCTTCTCTTTTCTAACGAGTCAGTACTAATCCCTTCACTCTAACACCTTCTCTTTTGTAATGAATCCGTACTAATCTCTTTAACATAACACCTTCTCTTTTCCTAGTGAATCAGTACTGGCTCGACCACAGGGTGAATTGCACAACGTACCAGTTCATTAAAGTTTTTTTTAAAAGCCAGATTGAATTTATTTTAAATGTGATATCTTTACTTGTAGCACTCCGCTTTGCAGTGCATTATGGGGAGAAAATGAACCTTTTGCAAGTTATATAGAAATGCAAATTGCTGTTTATAGAGCATCAACCTGCACGTACGTGAACTGTTATTTTTGTAACGTTCATAATACGCTCCTTTGTGATGTAATTCAGTCAATCACAGTGGCATTACCCACAATCCATCTCTTCTGCTTCAGCCTGCCAAACAGGGAGATAGTGGCGGCCATGTTTGTAGCCGTTGGTATGACTCAGCCGGAATTCTACAGGAAGTTTTCAGGGTCAGGGTGGACACACTGAGCAAGGCCAGCATCCTGTGAGAAACAGGCTTCCTGTTTCTTTTTTTTTTTAGGGTGGGGTGGGGTGGGGAGGGGGGGGGCACGGCAGGGATTGGAATGGGCTCTTTCCTCAAAGAGGAAATTATGTCATATCAACAATAAGCCACAACATACCCTTTATCTGCCACTGTCTGTTTTCTCTCAGAAGAAGTTCAGCAGGTCAGTGCATGCTGGGATAGCCTCCTGTAGGCAGCCATAGGCAGGTTAGATAATGGATGTATGTATGACAGGTCAGCAGGCAGACTGTTGGAGATTAGACTTTACATGGTCCTAGGAATTAACATTTTTACCATAAGAATGGTACTCCAATCAAAGCATAACTCTTATGAAAGATCTATCTGAACATTGGTGAAAATATAGAGGCTTTATTTTCAAAATTGTTAGTAATCTGAAGGCCTATCCACAGTCTCTAAAGAGCCATATATTTTAAACAGACTGATTGAACCTGACATGCATTCTAAATGATTTAGTCTGAGCCCTGGAAGGCTACAGTGGTGTGGTTTACCTCGACGTCTGGGCCCCTCCCAGCTGTCAGGCCAATCAAACATAGTTATATCGTGTTGTGCAGTGAGTAGCACTGTCGCCTCACAGCAAGAAGGTCCTGGGTTCGAATACGGCCTTGGCCTTTCTGTGTGGAGTTTGCACTTTCTCCCCGTGTCTGCATTTCTTCCGGGTATTCTGGTTTCCTCCCACAGTCCAAAGACATGCAGGTTAGGCTAATTGGAGAGTATAAATTGCCCCTAGTTTTTAGTATGTTTACACAAAGCACTTTACACAAACATAGAATAGAAAAAAAAATAGTACTAATTATCGCAAATGGAATAAGTCAACCAAGAGTTAATGTTAAGGTGGAATGGTGACCATTGCAAAAAAAAAAAAAGTACAACAATAAAATAAGGGCTTTTTGGGTTTATCATTTAATTGATGCTGATAAAATACTGAATTGACATTGATATGTAGAATTTTCCAATGATATAAATACATGAATGTAAATTTATTTGCTGTGTGTTTGTACGCTTATGTGTGCGTATGTGTGTAAGACTTTGCATGTGTGAGACTGTTTTTGTGAATGTGTGTTTGTGTGTGTGTATGCGTGTGTGTGTGCATGTGTGTGTTTGTGGGTATGTGTGCGTGTGTATGTGTGTGTTTGTATGTGTGCATGTGTGTATGTGTTTGTGGGTGTGTGTGTATGTGTGCGTGCGTATGTGTGTGTTTGTATGTGTGCATGTGTGCATGTGTTTGTGGGTGTGTGTGTATGTATGTATGTGTATGAATAGCATCACTGAGCTGCTCTGTCTACCAACGCTGACCCCCCCCCCCCCCCCCCGCCCCCCCGGCTCAGTGCAGCGCTCAACCCGGGGGCCGGGAAGGGGGGGGGGGTTGTCACTCAGCGTCCTGTCGCATTGTGTGACTGTACAGACAGCGGGGTGGGGGTGGGGGTGGGGGTGGGGGGGCATGTGCTGCACAGGGAGGGGGCCACGTGGTGCTCACTGCTCACGCTCAGGAGCACCCGTAATCTGATTGGACGGTGAAGGAGGGGATGGGACTGGTGAATTCCAAGGGCAGGGATGTTGTGCTTCTGACTTAAAGGAAGAGGCTCGGATAGCAGCTTCAGCTGAGCAGGGGATCACACTGCTGTCTCCCCCCGGCTCGGAGGAGCAAGGAAGCAACATTCGGGCAAAATAAAAATAAAATAAAAATACATAAATAAAAATAAAATTATTATTATTATTATTATTATTATTATTATTATTATTATTATTATTATTATTATTAATAATAATAATAATTAATAAATAAATAAACACTTCCTGTTCTCCCTCCCCTAGATGACCTCACAAGCTCAGTTTCTCTATTTGCAGAATAATCTCTCGTTGGTGTGTAAGGACCCTCTGATTGTGAAACTCTTCCTGGGGATGTATATCCTCAGTCCCGGACACCAGCAACAAGGTCCGCTGGTTTTTGTTGTCTCCCAGCAATTAATTGCACAATTAATGCAGTCGGTTACACAGTCAACTCACCTTGCCCGGTCAGAATTGGTTGCTGATTTTCAGGTGAAAACAGACCAACAGACCCTGTGGCTCTCCAGGACCTTGGATACAGACCAGTGTTTTAGAACCTCCCATCAGGTGTGTGTGTGTGTGTGTGTGTGTGTGTGTGTGTGGGGTGGGGGTGGGGGCTGGGTGGGGGCTGGTTTGAGGATCCGTTTGAACCCCCAAAATTTAAGCACCTGTTGGGCTCCCCTGAGGGTGGCACTAATCCCGATGCTGCTTCCAGTAAAATATCCTGCTGTATAAATGGATTATGGGTTATAACATAAGCTCATATTAGTCCCTTTCAAGATAAGGCTCTTTGCTGAGGAAGTAAGGGAGTAACGTGGTTTTTTTTTTAAGCGATCGCCGCACTCATGCTAACGGGCTGCAGGTTCAGCGGTTTTTCGACAACGCGAAGGGTCAGCTTGGGACAGGGGGACAGAGATCATGACAGGAGAGGAGGAACTTGGCAGAACTAAAAGAAAAAAAAGTGATTATTTAGATCTCAAGGTCACTTTCTGTCTCTCCGTCAGGTAATGGGATTCCAGCGCTCGCGCGACACGCTCTCGGACGGCGGCGGCGGTTGGTGGCGGTGGCGGGAAAAAAAGAAGGAAAAAAAAGGGAAAAAAGGGGGGGGGAAAGGCCCCGCCCATCAGATAAGGGTGACGTGCGGTGAAGCCGATAATCGAATGTCATCACGCGCTCACGCGGGCTTCCGACGGCAGTGGCGTCTCACGGGGACGGACGGGAAGTTTGGGCAAGTGGCACTGGCCTCCATTTTGGCTAAATCTGCACCTAACATTTATGTTCCTTCTTATATGTTCTCCAATATATTTTCACCTAATATATCCCACTATAGTGGCCTGTTAATCACGCCGCACAAGGGAAAGTCAAATAAATATGAAATCTCTTAGAAGGAAATGTCCAATTAAAAAACAGAACTTTAACACTACACACCTGGACAGCAAGAACAGTTGACTCCCATTCAAAAAGAGACACTCTGGAGCCAGTGAGTAGGCAGTCCCATGATGCTTTGCTCCAAACTGGAACCAAATGATACTCCTAGTTTACTAGTCGAGGATTAAATATTATGTTTTAGGTTTATCTATGGACTCTTATGATCAGATAAGACACTGATGGCTTGGCTGACTAACCCCATCTAAATTAATCGCATCTTTTTTCATAGTCTGATGGGAAATAGCTTGTACTGTACGTATTTTATTTAGAAGAAGTTGTGGTACACTGTGAAAGGTGTTTGTATATTAAACCCACAGGATTGTCTTAAACCCCAAACAGTCATAGACAACAGTATCTGGTTACAGAAGATAAAGGCAGAAGAGTCTTGGTTTGTTATTTTAGTAATAGCAAATTTAATATGCAGTAATTCCATCATTTGTAATTCTGTGTTAGTTACTTTGTTTGCTAAATATAATTGTAACTACTACCTTGTGTCACATAAACAATGACACACACACGAACACACACATGCACACACACACATACGCACTGTGCAAACCTCTCAAAGTTTCACAAACACATGCTCAGAAAAATACTTTTGAACCTACACACAAAAGCATACTTTCACACACACACACACACACACACACACTCTGTGAGATAGAGAGAGAGCGAGAGAGAGAGAGAGAACAAACTGTAACATACACAGACACATATCCCCTGAATTTCCTCTTTACCACTTATCCAAAGTAGATACCAAAGTATCTTCATTTTAATAGTCCCAGGAGATACTTTCTGTCTTTTTAAATGCACCACACGCAAACCATTAGTACAGTTGATCAACTTCCCGACAATCGATAAACATCAAGTAGTTCACCATAAATAAATAGCATGACTGTATGAATAACTACACTGCTAAAACAAGCATAGTGTTAGTCTGTCAATGAGATACTGTCAAAATGATGATGGCTTCATAAGGTTTAAACAAACAATGAAGTTTGAAACACCTAGGTTAAATCACAGGCTTGAATTAACCCTGTGACCAATTTCCACTCAGTGAAGACCCAAGATACAAAAAAAGTTTATTTATTTATTATTATTTGGTTATATGTAACATCAGTGTGAACATTACTAAAGTCCTAGTTCCCTGTGTTAATTTTGCACATAAAAAAAGAGAGCAACCTTCCATCTGTGGCCATTGAACAGTAAAACCATTCAGGTGCTCTGGAATAAAGTTTATTATCTTACTATGTAAAGCTTTTAAACTTCTGTTATATGTTTATGTACAGGGCATTAGCTAAATAACAGATTTCATCACAGAACCCGAGGTATTGCACAATTGGCAATAATGATGATTGCAAACATGCATCTCACGATATGAAAGTGAGTTTCCTTATTTGCAATTACTACATGTAGTTTTACAATCAAGCATTTCAAAAGTACAAGCTATGTATATGAGCCCAAACCGCAAGATACGTGCACAAGGCAAAAATATGTTTCACGGGTCATAAAACATGTGCTGTTTCATAATGATAATTTTCATGATCTCGACGCGGTGCCAGTGATTTTTAGTAGGCTATAGACGCATGTGAAAAATAAAAACGTCTCGCGCGGTTACGGAAACTTCTCCCACACTTCGGAAGAAACCATTCTAGAATCTTTTACACATGTGAGGAGGGCTCGGCGTAGGGAGGAAAGCCCATTCCTGCCGAGTTCCTCTCTCTCTCCCTCTCTCTCTCTCTCTCTCTGGCTCCTGTACGAGGCGAGCTGAACAGCAGCCCTCCACACTGCTCCTCAGCCTCTGTCGCTGAGCGCAGGCGAACTGCCGAGGCAGCGTTATAGCATCTTCTAGGTACGTGAGTCTTATTTTTTAACCTGTTTACAATTATTTTTTTGAAACGAGATTTTGCTCCCTTTTTTTACTCCCCGTAAACCCGGAGGTCGCCGCTGGCTTCTGTGGTTCGGCTACTGTAGGGGAGTCTTATGTATTTTTTTTTTTTTTTTTTTGCTCGACGTAGGCTATTCGGCAACGCAGGACAGGGAAGCCGGGGGTAAACACACGGGCAAACGCATCTGCAAATGCTTATCATTAACGGCGCTTAAACTTGCAGCCCTGCGGAAAAGGGGGAAAGAAAATAAGGGCAGTCGTCTTGTATTTAACGGGACTTTGCGTGCAAGACTCAGCAATATTTTCTGACTGCCGCCGGTGTCAAGAAAATATGTAAATTGAGATCAGGGAAATGACTGGACAGCGTCTGTTTATGTTCGTCAAAGAATGACCGTTCACTAATTTATTTTCAAGTTCATCGTCGTGGAAGCATATAGATTTACTGATTGGTGCTATACCTGCAGCACTGCGTAGAACATGCTGTTTTTTTTTTTTTTTTTTTGTTAAACGGATTGATGTCTTTAAACAGAATCTTAAGGTCCGTTTTTTTATAGCCTAGATGAAGTTCATAACCTTATCTGCAGTACATGGCGACGGGCCGTCTATCTACATGTTTCTTTTGCAGTGCGTTTATATCACGTAGCCTACATTTGGTGAATGAGCTACCTTGCCTAGCCTACATGTGTGCAGCTGAGTATGTATTGATGTTATAGCTGTTTATACTGCAGTATTTTGCATAAACCAACTGGTAATTTATAATGCGAATACCAACAGTTAGGACAAATGCTGAGGTTTTATGGAAGTTTCGTGGAGGAACACGGATAAGGGAGAGCGTTTTCTGCACGAGGACGTTAATGCGAAGAATCCACTGTGAACGTTTTCGCCTAAAACTTGAAACAAAGTTCATCTGAAAGAGTTCAGGACTGTTTAGGCCGCAAATAATTTTTTGGCGTCGAACTGGGTTTTAGTTTTGTACACGGAAGTATATTGTCCAGAATTGTTTTGGTTGTAGTGATTAGGGCGTTACTCAGATACACGGAGGTGATGACGGTTAAGGAAGGCAGCCCGCCCTTCTGTCAAACAGAATCTCTCATTCAAGACCGTCACCCCTGAACCAAACGGAGAGGTGGGGAGGTCAACCTCGGAGAGCTGGATAGTTTCATCAACTTCACCATCGCCAATTACTCTGCAGTAAATCAATACTGTGTGTGTGTGTGTGTGTGTGTGTGTGTGTGTGTGCGCACATTGTGTGCTGGCGTGTGTGCAAGTGCACGTGTGTGTCTGAGACTGCAGCATCCAGGAAGACTGTACCTAAATTCCCATTAGCCTCCCCCAGCAGTGACCTTGCTGGGGGAGGGAACACGAGTGCAGCGAGCCTGGCCTTGCCATCCCTCCTCAGACTGCGATCGCCTCTCTGTTCTCCCCGCTCGTTTACCTTGCCTGACCGAAGCACCCCCTTTTCCACGCGCGTCTGCTTCCACCGGCTGCGTCCAGTCGGTTCGTTGGCTTTGGCCTTCTTTCTCGTTTACGACTGAAAACGCCGGTCGAGGGTTTTTTGCGTGGTCTCTGTGGGCGACCCACGGTTGCGTGAGAGAGAGAGAGCGCTGTTTCTCGGGCCGGGACCGTCCTGCATCAGTGGCAGTGGGGCGTGCACTTCGTACGGCTCCCTGTAAAATTTTGTTTTTGAATTTGTGACGGTTTTTTTTTTTTCACGCGGGCCAGGACTTGTGACGGTGGGCCACGCTTGTGAGTGAGCTTCTCTTCGGTTTTTGGCAGAAACTCAACTTTTCAGAGCTAAGACTAAAACTTTGTCATCAGTTTCCTGGTTGCAAGGTGATGACATCATTCCTTTTTTCTGTGGTTGTAACATTGAGAGGTGCCATTGGTTGGTGGCATGCCAGGCAGCTGTATATCCAGCATGAAATGTGTAGGTTCTTTAGAGGTCAAAGGTCTCACAAGATGGAGGGGTGATCAGTTCAGTCAAGTTAACTGGATTACAGGGAAGTTTTATTCTGCATGAAAGATTTGAATTGCAGTTGCAATGCCTGACAGACCTGCCCCCACCACACCCCCAGCACTTACAGAAGTTAAATCCTCTTTGATCATTTCCAATTTTTAGGCCTAATAATTGTAAGAATTCGATAATGAGGGGCCAGAAGTGTCAACAGATTTCTATTTTTACAGTGACAGAAGGACCTGGAACATCCATCCATCCATTATCTAGACCTGCTTATCCTGGGGAGGGTGGCGAGGGGTGCTGGAGCCTATCCCAGCATGCATTGGGCGAGAGGCAGGAATACACCCTAGACAGGCTGCCAATCAATCGCAGGGCACACACACCATTCAGTCACACACTCATACTGATGGGCAACTTAGAGTCTCCAATTAGCCTTACGTGCATGTGTTTGGCCAGTGGGAGGAAACCGGAGTACCCGGAGGAAACCCATGCAGACACGAGGAGAACATGCAAACGCCACACAGACAGGCCCAAGCCGAGATTCGAACCCATGACCTTCTGCTACCCACTGCACCACCATGCCACCCTGGACCTTTCTGAATTTTACCCGTAGTCTGTGCAGCTTTTGCAGTGATGTACTGTATGTTCAGCTAAACTCTGGCCCAGGGACCGTCCCTGTTATAAGGAATCGATATGGAAAGAAAATTCTATCAACGATATTTGATGTATCAACAACTTCTCGAATCAATTTTGCACCTTGCGTGCAAAAATGTGCGTGGCTAAGCTGCTAGACTCCAAACTTGACTCTGAACTTGGCAGCGTACTGTCGAGGATGGAAAATCAAACATGAGTTAAGCATAATGTGGATGCAGATGTTATAGACTTACAATAGACAAGCGGTTTAATGTTGTAAAAGGTGTTCTGTTTGGTAAACTTGTGATTGGTGGGATTTGTCAGGTGACTCGGACATTCCTTCCTGTTAGTGTTAACACATCCGTGGGGTTTCTCTGTGACAGTACTGAAGTAGTGAAGGGCACCATTCGAGAAGGCTGAAGTGGACTTGCTTGTAATCAGGGTTTCATTAGCTAGCGCAGGTGTAGAAAGCTATTCCTGGAGGGTGTGTGCAGGTTTAACTCCAGTCCTGGAGGGCCAGTGTCTGCAGGTTTAACTCCAGTCCTGGAGGGCCGCAGTATCTGCAGGTTTTACTCCAGTCCTGGAGGGCCACAGTGTGTGCAGGTTTAACTCCAGTCCTGGAGGGCCAGTGTCTGCAGGTTTAACTCCAGTCCTGGAGGGCCACAGTGTCTGCAGGTTTAACTCCAGTCCTGGAAAGTGGCAATGCCTGCGGGTTTAGCTGCAGTCCTGGAGGGGGCGCTGTGTCTGCAGGTTTAGCTCCATTTCTGGAGGGCTGCAGTGTCTGCAGGTTTAACTCCAGTCCTGGAGGGCCACAGTGTGTGCAGGTTTAACTCCAGTCCTGGAGGGCTGCAGTGTCTGCAGGTTTAACTCCAGTTCTGGAGGGCCACAGTGTCTGCAGGTTTAACTCCAGTCCTGGAGGGCCACAGTGTGTGCAGGTTTAACTCCAGTTCTGGAGGGCCACAGCATCTGCAGGTTTAACTCCAGTCCTGGAGGGCCACAGTGTGTGCAGGTTTAACTCCAGTCCTGGAGGGCCACAGTGTCTGCAGGTTTAACTCCAGTCCTGGAGGGCCACAGTGTCTGCAGGTTTAACTCCAGTCCTGGAGGGCCGCAGTATCTGCAGGTTTAACTCCAGTCCTGGAGGGCCACAGTGTCTGCAGGTTTAACTCCAGTCCTGGAGAGTGGCAATGCCTGCGGGTTTAGCTCCAGTCCTGGAGGGCTGCAGTGTCTGCAGGTTTAACTCCAGTCCTGGGGGGCCACAGCATCTGCAGGTTTAGCTCCAGTCCTGGAAGGCTACAGTGTGTGCAGGTTTAACTCCAGTCCTGGAGGGCCACAGTGTCTGCAGGTTTAACTCCAGTCCTGGAGGGTCACAGTGTGTGCAGGTTTAACTCCAGTTCTGGAGGGCCACAGTGTGTGCAGGTTTAACTCCAGTCCTGGAGGGCCGCAGTGTCTGCAGGTTTAACTCCAGTCCTGGAGAGTGGCAATGCCTGCGGGTTTAGCTCCAGTCCTGGAGGGGGCGCTGTCTCTGCAGGTTTAGCTCCAGTCCTGGAGGGCCACAGTGTCTGCAGGTTTAACTCCAGTCTTGGGGAGTGGCAATGCCTGCTGGTTTAGCTCCAGTCCTGGAGGGGGCGCTGTGTCTGCAGGTTTAGCTCCTGTCCTGGAGGGGGCACCGCAGGTTTAATTCCAGTCTTGGAAATCCCGTGTGGATTTAAGTTTTTTTTTGCTTTCACCAATTACCCTGACACAACTAGCTAGTTAGCTCTGTACACCAGCGTTGGTTCACTCATAATATTACACCACAGTATAATCTATTGTAGATTTGTAATAGGACACAGGGAATGTTATTAAAAATGACAGGTCACATAAATTTTCTGTGGTAATTAAATAATTAAGAGCAGAAGTTGTGAGGAATTCTGTAAATGGATGTAGCCCCTTTTACCCACTCCTGAACTACGGGATCCAGAACCCCCTGCACAGCTGATAAACAAGTGCATCTGCTTGTTACCCTCGCTAATTTGTGGAGAAGTTTATTTAAAATATATATATATATATATATATATATATATATATATATATATAAAATATATTTTTCTTAAATATTAAAAAATGGTTCCTGGCAATGTAGTGATGGCCTTGTTTATTATTCTAATTGATTTGCTTGATAGCCCTCACCTGTAGGAATAGCTTCGTATTGATTTTCAAAGACCTTGACATCTACATTTATTTTTAGTTTTTTTAATGTAGCTATATGCATCTTTGCATCTGTTTTTAAAGGCACAAAAAAAATGTATTTACTTTTTTTAAATTAAAATATTTTTGTTTCCATAACTCCAAAGTTAGAAACAAGACAAGTAAAACTTCAAATATATCATGTTACATATTTTTATATCACCTCCAGTAATAATGATTCAGGTGGGGAAAAAAAAAATCAGGATCAGTGCTTTCACACTTTCTAGAGTTCACAGTTCACAGCCACGTGCGTTGTTGAGTACATTAACTGTTGAGTCATGACGTATCACGGGCTATTTATAGCACAGAGACCTGGATGAGAACCTTCGCTGTGTGTGTAAAAACGAAAAAAGCAAAAATGCCAAAAAATGTAGCCTAGATACAGGATTTTTTTTACATGGCGTAAGCGTCATACTGTGGGTCGCTCCATCGTTTGCTGAGGGGGTGAGGACTCTTGTGGAGTTGCCTCGGCTTTAAGAGGTCAGTGAATGACCTATGACCTATGACCTTATGACAGGGGTACCCCAACACGCAAGGCCCGCCCCAGAGAACGCGAGGTGGCTTGTAGAACTGCACGCAGACAGGAAATGTTTCGATTTGCTATTACGCCCTTCGGGCTAGAGGTATAACGCGGTAGGAGAACGGGACAGGGTGGCAATGACATTCCTGAATGTAGAATCACAAAACCAGTCTGTAGTTGATATACTTTATTTTCCAAAATGTGTAAAACCTATAATTTAATTTTGGTTTAAAAAAACTATGGTCATGGAAATAGCTAGTAGCAAAATAAACCCGCTTTGTAAGACAGGCTGTTTGTAATATCCATAGGATACCTGTTAGAAAATCGCATCCGTTATACAGTCCAATTGCATTGATGACATGTCACACAAAATAATTTATTCATGAGTTAAATATTAAGCATCTGATCTGTAAATTCTCTGTTAAATGTTTACCCTCGCCTGTTTTAATTCTGTGTGTGAGGCACTATAGAGCTCACATAGTAATTGATGGTCTTTTATTTTCTTATTTACCTGGTGAATGTGACTTGTGGGAGCAATGAGAGTGGCTGATTAATTCTTGGGGGTGGGGGAGGGGGGGGTGAGGGGGGGGGTGAATAAAAAAAACCTTTCATTTGAATCATTCAAAAAGTAGCAGAGCTGCTATTTTGGAATATTTATGTCAGCACATTCCCAGTCACAAAAAGTTGTAATTGGAAATGAGGGCCAACGGAACTAAAATAATCTCCTGTTTTGTGATGAGGTGCGAAATCAAAGTCTAGCATTGGTGTGTGCCTTTTGCTGGGAGTGGGGCTGGTTTACCATTGCGCTGAGGAGTTATGGGTATTTAGGGGGGGGAGGGGCTTGTAGAATATAGGACTCTTAGCTAGGGTGATTTGGGCACTGGAGACTCTGAGGCCGTATTTCTAATTGTGTTTGCAGTGTTGATGGTCAGAAAAATCATATAAAAAAACAAGGCTGAACTCTTGTAACCTAAAGGTCACAGGTTCGATTCCCAGGTCACTGCAGTTGTACCCTTGAGCAAGGCACTTAACCTGCATTGCTTCAGTATATATCCAGCTGTGTAAATGGATGCAATGTGAAAGAAAAAAGTGGTGAGTCTCTCTGGGTAAGAGCACCTGCTAAATGCCTGTAATGTAATCTAATGTAAAGGCCTAGAAGTTTGTTGAGAAGAGCCAGGAGCTGCAGTATGTGAACATGCTTACGGTTCTCTTATCCCACATCAGGAACGACATGTTTACTGCTTTTTTTAAAAAAAAGAATGGTTTGATTCTTTCCATTTCTCTTCTTTGAACTCGAAAGGGGGAAAGTACAGAAGAAGTGGATTGTACTTTTGAGTCAAAGGCTGTGATTTTATATATTTATACATATATTTACATACATGTATATATATTGGCGTATTTGTGTTTCTGAAGTTTTTTTCTAGGTGACCCATGGCCAGGTCTACAACCCAGTCCTGTTACCATATGGTCTCACCATGGCAACACGTTTCGCTTTCTTTTCCCAAAAAAAAACAAAAAAAAAAAAAAAAAAACTTCAAAACCAAGAGAGAGATCAAAACATGAATCTGTACCAGACAGGAAGGAAGGAAGGAAGGAAGGTCCAAATTTAGGCGGCTCCCTGGCAACGTCTTGGAGTATTCTTAGATGCTGTAGAGGAAAAAACACTCTAGAATGTTCTGTGGAGTGGGGAAGCTGCCTGAAGGTTTTGTTCCTCTCCCTTGCTCTTTGGCCCTTCTTGTGTAGGCCCTGTGCTTGATTTCGGTTTTGCTCATCGCATCCTTTAGCCTCTTGCCCAGTGCATGCTGGGATAGGCTCCAGCACCCCCCGTGACCCTGACCTGGAATAAGCGGGTGTAGATAATGGATGCAATGGATGAATGTACGGAAATCAATCTGCCAAAGCTACACAATATACAATAAGCAAGAAATACCCGAAGTAATTAAATAAATGAATAGTCATATAGAATTAGTCCTCATCTGTTCAGGTTCAGAAAACTGTCACATTGTTTATTCCTTTTTTCTCTTGGCTCATGGTAGTCTTTCACATACAGTATTGTGCAGATGACTCTCTGAGTTCTGCTTCTTCTCCCTTACGTATGTGTAATTTTTCATTGTGTGTTTTGCTGTCATATGATTTGACGTTGGTTTTCTTTCTCTCCATCTTTCTCTCTGCCCCCCTCTCTCTTTCTCTCTCTGTTCCCACATGTCTTTCTGTCTCTCTCTCTCTCTGCCCCCTCCCTCTCTCTCCCTCTCTTTCTTCCCCCCTCTCTCTCCCCCCACCCTCTCTCTCCCCTCCCTTTCTCCCCCACTCCCCCCTCTTTCTCTCTCTCTCTCTCTGCCCCCCTCCCTCTCTTCTCTGTTCTCTCTCCCCCCACCTCTCTCTCTCCCCCCCCCCCCCCCCCCCCAGTGATGACCTGTGCAGAGGGGGCCTCCTGCTGCTCTGAGCTCTGTGCATAGTGGGGAGGGGGGGGGGGGAACAGACAGCTCCTCCTCGGCCCAGGACCGGTCCACCAGCATAATGTACAGCGTGGAGGACCTGCTCATCTCTCATGGATACAAGCTTCCCAGGAATGCCCCTCCTTCCTCCTCGTCTTCCTCATCCTGCGAGGCCGCGCAGGCCAACGGGCGGGAGGCCTACGCGGCCCGCGGAGGGGGTGGGCGGCCCCCCCCGGCCAAGAGCTGCCCCGGCCCGGCGGGGAGAGCCGCGGGGGCCGGCGTCTGCGGCGACGGTAACCAAGGCGACACACGGCAACAGCGTCCAGGCACCCTCCACAGCAGCTCGGACAGTGGGTGAGTTCCCCCAGACTCCTCTCTCACCTTCCGGGCTCGATCCCCCCCCCCACCCGTCCCCCCCCACACATACACAAATAAAACAAACCCGTCTGCTGCTTGAAACCTAGCGGGCCTTCCGGGTCTGCAGTAGGCATGTGTGTGTGTGTGTGTGTGTGTACACTGTGTGTGTGTGTGTGTGTGTGTGTGTGTATGCACAGTATGTGTGTGTGTGTGTGTGTGTGTGTGTAGTGTGTTTTCCCGGGACTACTGCATCAATGCCTGTTTGCCATATAGGCAGTTGCAGAAGGCGTGATTCTGCACTGTGGAGTCAGTTTCCATAACAGTGTGAATTGATATTTTATTTAAATAGACTATTGCCTTCCCTTTCTCTCGTGCCCCGCCCCCCCCTCCCCCCCTCCCAAATCAGCCCCCCCTCACCCCCCCAGTAAAGCAGAGGGATGAGGAATTTAGTTAATGCATGCGCCCGAGCCTAATCTGCCGCACGGGACCGCGTGTGGCAAACACTGGGTCTTCATAGCAGACTGGCGCGTGTGTGCACTCATGATCCAATCAAATAATGCCTCTCCATCTAGGCTGATTACTTTATTACACACACATAAATCAACAAACTAATAAATTAATATAGATACAGACATACGCACACATGTACACACACACACACGCACACGCTCGTGAACAGCATGTGTGTGTACGTGTAATTTAAATGAATAGAATGGGTTCTCATCCATGGGCTCTAGTATATAGCAGGGCGGCTATATATAGCCAGAGTTATGTAACTGAACTGGGATCCTGAAGGCCTCAGTATTAATGTATGGGCTGGTGGAAGGTCCCCTGTATTCCTCTGTGTTAAGGAAGTGGGGAGGCTGGGTCTGTGAAACTGGCCAGTCGTCCTCCATGCAGGGGTGTGGAAGTAGCCAATCAAAGTGTGAAGGGAGCTGATGTCATTCTTGGGTGTTTAGAGTATTTTCGGAAGTGTTTGCGGCTGAAGTGACTGCTGTTCTTATTGTTTTCTCCCGTGAAGTTTGATGTTTTGTAAATGCTGTGGCCCCTTGGGGGATGACTCTGGATGACTCTGTATTTTATAAATGTTTCTTGTTTCAGTTTTTTTTATGGGAGATGTAATTCTGAAATTAAATGGTAGCCTATGTAAGATACAAAGATATTTAACGTAGGCTTGTATGGCCCCTCCTGAACTTGTCATTGTATGAATAACGTTATTTGCAATGCACTTGCAGTACGTACCCTACAATGCTCAAAGGTTTGTTAAAGTAGCGGGTACAGTGTTAAAATATGCATTTGATGTGGATGCAGTCAGCATCAAGGCTCATTTCAAAGGGCAGAATCAGACACAATCCTCATGAGCTGTTTGTGGTTTTTCTTATGTGTGTAGCATGCTGATGTACATGTGGTCATAACTGGACGGATGTACATGTGGTCTTAGCTGGACTGATGTACATGTGGTCTTAGCTGGACTGATGTATGTGTGGTCTTAGCAGGACTGATGTACATGTGGTCATAGCTGGACTGATGTACATGTGGTCATAACTGGACTGATGTACATGTGGTCTTAGCTGGACTGATGTACATGTGGTCATAACTGGACTGATGTACGTGTGGTCATAGCTGGACTGATGTAAATGTGGTCTTAGCTGGACTGATGTACATGTGGTCTTAGCTGGACTGATGTACATGTGGTCATAACTGGACTGATGTTCATGTGCATGTGATCTTAGCTGGACTGATGTACATGTGGTCTTAGCTGGACTGATGTACATGTGGTCATAACTGGACTGATGTACGTGTGGTCATAGCTGGACTGATGTACATGTGATCATAACTGGACTGATGTACATGTGGTCTTAGCTGGACTGATGTACATGTGGTCATAGCTGGACTGATGTACATGTGGTCTTAGCAGGACTGATGTACATGTGGTCATAGCTGGACTGATGTACATGTGGTCTTAGCAGGACTGATGTACATGTGGTCATAGCTGGACTGATGTACATGTGGTCATAACTGGACTGATGTACATGTGGTCTTAGCTGGACTGATGTACATGTGGTCATAGCTGGACTGATGTACATGTGGTCTTAGCTGGAGTGGGCTTGGCTGCTAATTGGTGGGATGGAAGCTTTCTTGGAAAATTGTGGACCAGAAGGGGGGCGCTCTTCCCTCTGGTCCAAATAGGAATTCAACAGGGGCTCTGCGCTGTAGACGGTGCTGTCCTTTTGCTGAGGGGTCAAACCCAGGTGCTGACTCACCATCGCCATTAGCGTTGCCATGGCGAGGGGCGGTAATTCTGTGGTTGAGTTGGCTTGATCACCGCCCCCATCTTGAGCTTCCCACTGACACGTCAGCTTGAGTGACCTGGAGACACTGGGTTATTAGGAAAGCACATCCCCCTGGACGTTAGGGGCACTTATCTCTCATCGGTCTGGTCCATCTCAGAATACTGAGGCTTGAAATTCCTAGGCATGTTTTGTAAGATCTTACTGTCTTGAAGTGTATGGCCCAATATTTTAATGGTAAAAAAACAACATAGAATACCATGACACTCTCTCATTTGATGTTAAGCTTGTCCACTGGGTGTCTGATTATGAAATGTTGGAACTGGTTTTTTTTTTACAATATGTTGTCCATCCTGTTAAGTTATGTATGATCCCGTTTATAACGGTTAAGCTTCCATAACTCTGACAAATCTGCCATGACCCGATAGTATGTTCACGTGTGACGGCGCGTGTGGGAAATCATGCCAGTCCCGCACCTCAAGGCCGCGTGTGTGATATAGGATTTTTAACATGAGTGCAGGAAAATCAGCTGTGTTTTTTTTGTGGTAATATTTAAAGATGTGTGTTAAACTCAGTTGAGATGACACCTCTAGTCACCACCTGCTATACTTGAGGTGTCAGTTAGCTGAAACTGTTCCAGCTAAGATCAGGAGACAATGGGGATTTTTTAATCGCTAATAGATCCACTAAAAGCCTTAACTTTATGTCTATTTATTCTCAAAGTTATTTGACAGAGAAACTAGATCCTATTTCAGATTGTTTTACAAGGAATCCTTGTGTTCATTATTTTATTTTATTTTTTTTTTTAAGTGTGAATGATGTCCTTCCTTTGACTCCGTACCAAACCAAGTTTTGCTTTTGGCTTGTAGCTTAGTTTAGCACAGTCCAAACCTGCAGTGAGTTCAAAATGGGGTTGCAGTTCATTTGAGGGGAGTGGAATTCATAACTGAGGATGAAGGCTCCGTACTCCAGATTGGAGATGAAGTATGTCACCCAATTCCCACAAATTAAGGTCAAAGCGGGTTTACATGCAGATCTTACTGCAGTGGCCACCTAATTTCACAGGACCTTCAGGAAGGACAGAGAGACAGAGTGGGGTAATACTCCTTTCACACATAAAACCTAGGGTTTGACTCAGGATATTGAACATGGGTCAAACCCATGTTTGTCCCATTCACACCACACTGTGGTAAATGGCAAATGGACTGCATTTATATAGCGCTTTTATCCAAAGCACTTTACAATTGATGCCTCTCATTCGCCAGAGCAGTTAGGGGTTAGGTGTCTTGCTCAAGGACACTTCGACACGCCCAGGGCGGGGTTTGAACCGGCAACCCTCCGACTGCCAGACAATCGGTCTTACCTCCTGAGCTATGTCACCCCATCTGTGGTCTCAGGTAAGTACTGGGTTCGCAAAAGACCCTGGTCCGCAAGTTACTTTTATCAGAGGTGTGCCGTTTCCCCTTTCTGAGATGGAGGGGGCGTCAAAGCTACTGCTGACCCCGCTCTCCGTGGCCAGACCCAGGGTGGGTACTAGTCAGCCACCATGCTTTTAATCACCGTGGTCACCTAGTGTCCACCTCAACCTGGTGACCTCCTGAATGGTGGTATCCTCTTCGACCTGATGACCACCCCAATGTTAGTATCCACCTCAACACGAGTCACCACCTCGTGTGACATAGGGGGCGACATAGCTCAGGAGGTAAGACCGATTGTCTGGCAGTCGGAGGGTTGCCGGTTCAAACCCTGCCGTGGGCGTGTCGTAGTGTCCCTGAGCAAGACACCTAACCCCTAACTGCTCTGGTGAATGAGAGGCATCAATTGTAAAGCGCTTTGGATAAAAGCGCTATATAAATGCAGTCCATTTACCATTCACCTCAATGCTAGTGACCACCTGACTGCTAGCATCCACGTCAACGCTAGTCATCACCTCTATGGTATTGACTAACTCAACGCTAGACTCCACCTCAATGCTAGTGACTAACTCAACTCCAGTGACCTCCTCAATGCTTGTGTGATGTTTTACTATTGCACTGCTTGTTTGGGAACTGGGCTGGTACCCTAGAGGTTCCAGACTTGATTCTCTGGTGAGTCACTGCTGTTGTACCCTTGAGCAAAACCTGAATTACTTAATCAAAATTTAGCTTAGCTGTATGTACAAAAAGTAGAAACTGTATGAGTCCCTCTGGGAAAGAGTGTGTGCTAAATTTAAGAAAGAATAACGCAAGTAACCATTTTACTGTACTTAATAAAGCCATTCCACCTCTCCATTATGGTTGAGGCAAGGCTAAGTTAGCTACTGTCACTTGCTGTCTGTGAAGCCAGCTTAACTATCTAGATGCTAAGTGGTAGAGAACCATACTTCATCCAGCTTTAAATGTAGGACCTTATAAAATCTGTTATATTATCAGGCTATACCAGAATAAAGGAAAATCCAGAGTGTCACTGCTGACTTTGTAAATTGGTTTAATTGTTGCTTGATCTAGTGTCTCTACATCAGGGATCTCAAACTCAAACCCTGGAGGGCCGCTGCGTCTGCTGGTTTTTGATGTGTTCCTGCACTTAGGTGCTTAGTTTAAGTCATTGATTGGCTAAGGAGTCTGCACACCTTGTTCCCAAGGCCATGATTGGCTGCTGATTGAAAGGAAATCACGAAAACCAGGAGAGACTGTGGCCCTCTGAGGCTGGAGTTTGAGACCCCTGCTCTACATAGTAGCTCACAAACATTCCCACAATAGCCAAAGCTGTCCCTCCCAATCAGGTCCAAAAATATAAATATTTAATGTCACTGTAAAGTCGTGATAAATATTATGCCATGCGTGTGACAGTATAATGTAGGCTTTATGGCATATAGTTCAAGTGCTATACTGTTCATTTTGAGCAAACTTTTAGTGCACTGATTCTTAGAACTGTTTTGAATCTGTTTATTTTATAAAAAAAAATTTCTTGTGTTCCTGCTGGACAAAGCTTTTCAGCACTGCTTGATTAAGGTTTTCCTGTGTTTGCAGGTTTTTCAATGGAACCAGAGAGCTGTACTCCCACCAGCAGAGGGAGGCAGAGAGGGAGGAGCGAGACATGTTCTACTGGCGGAGGAGGGGCCACGACTTCAGCCTCTTGCTGGACTATGCCGACGGCCGAGAGCTGAGGGCTGCAGCGGGGGGGTTGGGCAGGGCGGAGGGGGCGCGGAGAGCAACGGTGGCCCCGCCCCAGGAGGAGCGCCGGGCCGACAGGCAGCGCTGGGACGAGAGCGCGTGGCTGCGGGTCCGGGATGCGGCGCAGGGGCAGTGGCGGGCGGTGGGGGCGGCAACGGGGGACAGGAAGTGCCAGAGCTTGGGTACGGAGGAGTGGCGGCCGGCGCTGGGGCTGGGTAGGCACCTGTCTGACGGCGAGGGCAAGCTGTGGGCCCAGGTGCAGGCCTACCGAGCTCCTGCCGAGGGTGCCGTCCACCCCAGAACCAAAGGGAAGTCGCAGTCCCTTCCCAGGGTGCTGTCCCCGGAGAACTTCCAGCAGGCCTACACACCCGCCTCTCTCCTGGACGGATACCCGGGCCACCGGCTCAACGGCCCCACCTCCCACGTACCTCACGCCAAACACCGCTACCCCCCTTACCACTACCACTACCACCACAACAGCAACGTGGCGGGCAGCAGGGATCCCTGGATGGAGAGCAGCAGCAGCAGGATAAGTCAACACATGGCACTTTTACCAAAGCCCAGGTTCAGCAGGCCCCTCAAGCCTCCCTCCTACGAGGCTCACCAGCAGACAAGGGGCAGCACCGAGATGCTTGCTGGAGATCAGGTACCCAAGTCGAAAGACGGGGAGGCGGCAAGTTCCTCCGAGGGAGGGGGGCCAATGGGGAGGGACTCCTTTGCACACGATACCGCCGCAGGGTCCGGGGCGGAGCCTCCAGGTTACATACCTCCTCCATCCTACAAAAGACCCTTCCTTTACAGAGGAGGACAGAGGAGCAACTGCGAAGCACTGAGTCTCCAGTTCCAGGGTGAAGAGGTCAAGGAGCAGGTGCCAGGGAGCACAGAATTAGGGAGGTGGTATTCCAGGCATGTGGGAAGCTCCTGGCTAGAACATCAGAGGGACAGGAGCGCCCCCTGCAGGGAACCAACATTCCCTGGTCGCCCGGAAGAGGAGGCTGAAGAGGGACCCTTGGGATCCGTTCAGTACCTGCCCTTTGACGACCCACGTGTGAGGCATATCTCAGGAGGATCCTGCGGAAACTCTCTGGTTGAATTGGACGAAATCAGGAGCGTTGACAAAGAGGTTCCCAGCGCTAATGTTTTAGGACAATCTACACATGACAGTGCCTTTCTCCCTCCGCAGGAGCTAATATTACCCAATACGGACACTAGCAAAACGTCTCTCAGCGAGCAGGACGGCGGCAATAGGCAGCATAGCGATTTGCACAAAGGGAGCGATGATTCCGCAGTCTCTGACGTTAAAAGCAGCGAGTGCCCCTCAGCTTTTCTGGTCAAGCCAATCTGGCAGAACCGAAACCCAGACCGGAGCGTCTTTCCGGAGACGGTGACTCAAGTGAAAAAAATTGAGCCGGGTGGAACCGATACGGAGAAAAGCAAGAACGCTAAGAGAAAACTCACCGAGACTATATTCTGCCTGGTCTCCATCCCCATTCACACGCCGTCAGTCGGGGACGACTCCGAACAGGCCGACCGCGAGAAGCCGACAGATCTGGTGCAAAGCTCGGATGAGAACGGATCAGGCCACTTGCAAAACCAAAGTCTCCTAAGCACATCGTCCACAGACCTGGAGCTCCAAGCGCTCACCGGGGGCATGAAGAGCAACAGAGGCCCCAAAAAACACCCCGTCCTAGGGAAGGAGGTCCACCCCCTTCACCCCGGCCATGATCTCAGTTCGGGGTCCTGGCCCGGCGATCAGTACAGGGATCAGGAGACTCAGACCTGCTCCCCTGAGGTCCCCCGGGCTCCCCCACAGGGCCTCACAGACCAGCAAGCACAAGACCAGCCTCGCTCGGCCTCAGACACCACCACCGACAGCGGGGTGGGCACCGACTGCAGCAACCGCTACGGGTACCCGATGAAAGGTCAGAAGAACCTGAACCAGTCCAGCAACAGCGCCTTCTCTAGGACCTCCAACTTCACCTCCGGCCCGCTTCAGAAGAGCACAGCTCAGTCACCGCCGCCGCCGCCGCCCCCACAACCACAACCCTCAGGAAACCAGGAGGAGCCGGACTGCCTTCCGGCCCAGAAAGGCCAGAACCAGAGCCGGGGCAAGCCGCCGTCTGCCAGTTCTGGTCCGGAAGCCTTTGGCCAGTTCCTGCTGAAACCTATCAGCCGCCGCCCGTGGGATGCTATCGAGGAGCTGGAGTCCTTCAACAAGGAGCTGCAGCAGCAGATCATTAAAGGGTCCAGTGTGGACCAGTGCATCGAGGACCTGGATGAGGCCTACAGGGACATTCTGGAGCTGGAAACAGTCAGCAATAACATCATCGAAACGGTGCAAATCCCTGAACGCCAAAAGGCTGACCCCGACCAAGTCCCCCCAGGTGAGCCCCTGGGCAGGACGGACAAGGCCAGACGCACACTGGAAAGCTGGACGGCCACAGCAGACCCCACCTACAGGGAAGTGAAGAGCGCTTTCTCCAGGCCGGCTGGGAAGTCCGTCAGCTTCAGCTTCAGCAAGCCGCCGAGAGAAGAGGCGCCAGCCCCTTCGGAGATCGGTTTCAGAGAGTACACCTCCATCTCCTCTCAGATCACAGAGAAGCCGGCAGGATGTCGCTGTGGCAATGCCAACACGGATGCATTCGCCCCAAAGGAGTCCTGGAACAAGGATGAGGCGGACCGGCCCGAGCACACCCCTGTGGAGGTGCCGTGGGCTGCCAGGCAGCCGATGCAGGATGCTTCCACGCTGACCAGCCCCCCCGACTACGAGGACGTGTGCCACGCCTTGCAGCTGACCCGGGAGCCGACGGTGGGCGTCAGCCGGGGCGTTACCGCTAAGCTCGGGAGCGCCAGCGCTGCGGCCCTTCCCCAGACCTCCTCGTTCAAGGTGGTCACGTTCGCCGCACTCAGCACCCAGCAGGACGGCCCTCCTTCTCTGACGGAGGCCTTGAGAGACACAAAGAAGGAGAGGAACTCGCTGCCCAGGTTCAGAGGGGAGAGAAGCCTGAACGTGCTCTTGGTCAGAAACCAAAGGGACAGGTTCCGAGGTCGAGGGGCATCCCGGTGCATTGTGGGAAAGGACGGAGATGGCACAGTGGTAGCCTCCTCCTCCCCCTCCTCCTCCTCCTCCTCTGAGGATGATTACTACAACAATGACCCCGACAAACGTTTTGATTCCAGGAAGCAGCAGACGGTCACAGAGAAGCACCGGGAGGCTCTCTCGACTAACGAGAAGTCCAACAGCGGCGCACCAGCAGAGGACCTGAGCAACCTCTGTGAGGTGAAGTGTGCTAAGGGCATCCCCGAGAATGAGTCCCTAGAGGATAGGGCAGCCAGGATTTTAGGAATCAACGTGCCAGCAGAGTCTCTAGGCATGGTGGAGCAGAAGGGAGGAGAGCAACTGTTGGAGTTCGAGATGGGAAGCACGGTGGAGCGCAGGCACATCTCGCTAATCGGGATGACGAAATTCGGCAGCACCGAAAGGATACCGCACGTGTTGTGGCGGCGTCGCAAGGAAGTGGACATCGACTCCGTGGCGTTGGACCTGCAGGACAAGGAGACGGGCGGGGCAACAGGACGGGGAGGGAGCGGCTTGGAGAACCACCCGGGGCCGGCCTCGGGGTTCCCGGAGTTCCCTGGCGAGAGGCTGAGGCTGTCTGTGGCCCTGGACAGGAGGGGAGGGCGTGGCCGCGGGCGGGGCCCCTCCCGCGCCATCGAGGCCCTGCAGGACAGGCTGACCACGCCCTCGTGCCGGGCAGTGGCGGAGAGGCTCGCCCGCATGCGGGAGGTGGACTCGGTGTCTCGGATGAGACGCCTCAGTGCCCGGAGCTCGGATTCAGGGGACGAGCCCGAGGACGGCGGGGCGGCGGCGGCCTACGGCGCCCCCCGCTCGGCGGACCGCCCCCTTTCTCTCCCCCTGCCCCTCCCCCTCCCCTTCCCCCGCCCCCTCTCTCTCTGCCTCTCTGCAAAGCAGGAGTCTCACCACGCCGTCGCCAAGAGGGAGATCACCCGGCCCCTGGGGCTCTGTGCCCCCCCCAGCAGGACTCTGCCGCAGGACGAGGGCACGGTGCCACCCCCAGGTGAGCAACGCTCGGTTGTCTGCGCCCCCAGGAGGGCGTGAGGGCGGTTCTACTTCCATAGAACCAATAGAACCACAACAGCACACAGACAAAAATAGAGAGTAACAGAATTAACCTCGGGTTTTACTATCAATGGGTTAATGGGGTTATTCGGATTTCAGTCAACATTTTTTGGCATTATTATTATTATTATTATTAGTACTGTGGTATATAAAAATAAGTACTAAAATACTAAGTAAAAAAAGATGTGCCTTTACTTCAAACAAACAGTAATGCATGGAAAGTTGGTGTTCATTCGTGTAACGTTCATGTTTACTGTAAATGTAGTACACAGAAAAGAACAAGAACATTCATACTTTTGCTGAAATAATATTTTTTAAATGATAATTTTGTGCGATATTTGCTGTTTTCACTCTTCTTATTTAAGCTCAGGACAGGTGAAGGCATCTGACATCAAACTACTGAGTGAACATCCAGAAATCAGCTGGTTGGTCAGTGAAAGCGTCTGTAATTTTTTAAATTAACAGTACAGTGCAGAATAGACTTACTGTGACCGACCCCCCCCCCCCCCCCCCACCACCCAGTACAAAATTAGCTAAATCTGCCCCTCTCCAGTTACCATTTTGGAACCAAGAACACTGCAACCAAAGAGCATTGCAGCCAATGCGTATGCATTCTTCTAGTCTACTTTCCCACAAGTCTTATAATCTGTTCCAAACTACAGGCCAAATGGTCTGTTGGAGCTATCCTATAAGTTAACATTTATTGGCCTAATTTAAAATATATATATATATATTCTGGCCCAGCAGGTAGATGTTTATGGTCTTCCCATGTTTAGCCTTCCACCCCATCTGGCTTTAGTTTGGGGAATTACATGTGTGGGAGTGGGAGGGGCCAATTTCCACACAGGCGTGTCAGGTGAGGCCTGGCCCGGTGAAGTGAGTGGTAGAGCTGGGATGGCAGACATTTCCTGAAACACACCTTGTTGAATCCTTTTTGCTTTTGGATTATTGGAATCTTTCACTGATGCTTTTTTTTTTGCTCTGGACTTCTAACTTTCGGACTGTAAAATGAACATCTTTAAGTGTCTGCACAACATCGGCTTAATCTTTATTGACTGGCTGTCGGTGGTTGCGTGTTCAAAAAATGCTTCACCAGGGGGGTGTTTCCTGAAGCCGGATTACTGAGTTAGCTACATAACTGTGCCGAATAAAACCCGGAACAGCTTTTTTGCTTCAGTCCATGTTCCAGATTTGAGAGGGTTCCGGGTTTTACTCAGCGCGGCTATCCAGCTAACTCAGTAATCCTGCTT
Source organism: Anguilla pacifica (assembly GCA_039654925.1). Lineage (NCBI taxonomy): Eukaryota > Metazoa > Chordata > Actinopteri > Anguilliformes > Anguillidae > Anguilla > Anguilla pacifica. The sequence goes on along the minus strand of CM077291.1, from coordinate 3,335,977 downwards.
TGTGAGACAGGGCCCTGGTCTTTCCCACAAGCTACAGCAAAGCAAAGCAGAAAAATGGTCCTGCAGTATATTCTGTGCTGAATGGAGAGTATATGAATGTATGTAATATGTATATAAAAAAGGTGTATGTATCTGTGACTGCTAGACTGTTGCTGTTTACCCTGGAACATCGTTGGGAACAGCTAACAGCTGCTGCAACAGAAACCAAGCTAATGCTGGCTGACTGTTAGCCAGCAGCTAGCAGCTAATGCAGCAGAACCCCAGGTAACTCTGGCTGACTGTTAGCCAGCAGCTAACAGCTAATACAGCAGAACCCCAGGTAACTCTGGCTGACTGTTAGCCAGAAGCTAACAGCTAATGCAGCAGAATCCCAGATAATTCTGGCTGACTGTTAGCCAGCAGCTAACAGCTAATGCAGCAGAATCCCAGGCAACTTGGGCTGACAGTTAGCAAGAAGCTAACAGCTAATTCAGGAGAATCACGGGTAACTCTGACTGACTTTTAGCCAAACAGCCCAGCAGGTCCTCAGTCAGCCACAGCTGGCGAATCACGTGTCAAACCTGGGATCATATTCACAAAGCACTTCAGAGTAGCACTGCTGATTTGGGATTGTTTTTTTTGTTTTTTTACATTTATGCAGATAATAATGGATAACATTAGACTGTACCAGGGAAAACTGATCCCAGAGTACCCCTCCTACACTTGGTGGATTCAGAAGCTCACCAGAAGTGCTCTTTTGCACGGACACTTTCTCTTTTTGGTACCAAAAAGTATCTGTCCAAGCGGGATTTCTAAATTCCTGAAATACCCAGATCCCTTTGCTGCTGCTGTTCATGGATTCTCGGGTAGGCCTTAAAAGGCCCGAACAAATGTGGAATTCTGGGAGCTTTTATCTGTGATTACACATGGCCACCACAAGAGGGAGTCCATGCCCATTGAAATGAAAATGCTTAGAATTGTTTTTTATTTTATTTTATTTTTTTTGGGCCATTAACTTTCGGAAGTGAATGTATTTCTATTTTAAAAATATTATATAAAAATATATTAAAGAAGAATTCTGCTTCAAAATTTGATATTTGCATTTTTTTTTTCTTTTTTAAGCATAATTCCAGAATTCGTTCCTCAGGTTTTTCTCTTGTGCGTGTCTCTCTAACTCGGTTCACGGTCCTTTTCCTTTTCCTTTTTGTGGGCTGTTTTGCAGATCACTACGACCCCAGCCGAGTGGAGAGGGTGTAGACCCCCAGATTGTAACCTTTGCCTAAGACTCGGCTCCAACACTGTGACCCTGGTCTCCCGCTGCGAACCTTCATCTCATCCAACCGCCCCCCCCTACGCCCCCCCCCCGCCCCCCCTCGGCCCCCCCGCCCCACCACAGCAATGGCCTTTCTCTTGGACACAAGCATTGTTTACACGGTCATCTGGTGTTGCGCAGAAAGAGCTGTCCTACTGCCAAAGGGAAGTGCCCCCCCAACCGCCCCCCCCCCCCACCTCCAGGGGTCAGCAGACCTCCATCCTGACCACCCCCGCCCCCCCGCAAAGCCCCCACGTCCTCAGCCCCACAGCCCCCTGCCCCTTTATTTTGGGGATGGGGGGGGGCGCGGATCTAACGCATATCAGCATGTCTTCTCCATTCTCCCCGAGCTGCTTTCTCATTGGTCAATGTTATGCAATTACGTCATATGCATTTATCCTTTTCTCCGCCCCACGGAGTGGAAAGGACGGACTTGCTAACGCCGCGGCTAAGCTAACGGACGAGCCAGCGAGGAAAAAAATGAATGTAACGCGCAACGCTCCGCCATTTTGTCCCAAAACCAACAACGCGAGACACAAGAGAAAGAAACAAAAACAAGATCATACAATACCGCATTGTTCCATTGCCGTCGAGTGTTAACGACACCTTAATGTACATAGCGCATAGTAGACGGGTGTGAAAGACGTTTTTGCCTGAACATTTTGGCTCAAAAAAAACTGTTTCATTTAATTTTTTTTTTTTTAACTTTTCATGTCTTAAGAGTTTGTTGAACATCACGTGACAGGGAATGATCCTGTTCAGTATGGCCAATCGATCAAAAGTGTGGTTTTGGTGAAGCTATCGATTCTTCCATTTGTGGAGAATTACATTTTTTTCCGGTCTGACATTGTCCACCGCCAGACTGGAGCTTGTTTAGCATTGTGGTTCCTTTACCATAAAAGCTTGTGTATGCAGTAGGCAAAGAACCTTCCTAGGCAATGTACTGAGGCAATAAAGGGGTGGTACTGATAATGCACAGGTTATAGTAAGGGGTTAGGGTTAGGGTTAGTAAGGTAAGGGTATTAGGGTTAGTGTGGTAGGGAGGGTATTAGGATCAGGGTTAGTCTGGTAGTTAGGGTATTAGGGTTAGGGTTAGTGGGGTAGTAAGGGTATTAGGATCAGGGTTAGTCAGGTAGTTGGGGTATTAGGGTTAGGGATAGTGGGTTAGTTAGGGTATTAGGATCAGGGTTTGTCAGGTAGTTAGGGTATTAAGGTTAGGGATAGTGGGTTAGTTAGGGTATTAGGATCAGGGTTAGTGAGGTAGTAGGGGCATTAGGGTGAGTTAGGGAATTAGGGTTAGTAAGGTAGTAAGGGTGTTAGGGTAGGCTTAGTGAGGTAGTAGGGGTATTAAGGTTAGTAAGGTAGTAAGGGTATTAGGGTAGGGTTAGTAAGGTAAGGGTATTAGACAGCAATATTGCGGTGCAGTGCCCAGTTTCTTCCTGGAGCTGGAACTAAACTGCAAGAGTGTATCTCAGAGGGCACCTAGTGTTGTTTGTGGTTTACTTTATAACGGATATATATATATATATATATATATATATATATATATATATATATATATATATATATATATATATATATATATTATAAACCTTCTATCTCCATTTGGCTGTTGTTTTTATTTTATTCTCATTTCTCTATGTACTGTCTGAGGTTCATAACTGACCAACTAATAAAGTTGGTTCAAAGCCCCAAATGATAAATCTATGATGCTCATTGGTAGGGCCACCAGTTTGTCCCCTTTTGTTTTCTTGCATTGCACTTCAGTCCTCCACCAGCTAGAGGTCGCAATAGCCTCTTTGTCAGGTGACCTGAGCTAACTGTGTAATCAACTGCTTTAAATGATGAATTGCTGTGCTACTCAAGTTCTAAGTAACAACGAAAGCCACTAGACCCTGTAGCTCTCCAGGAACGGAAGGGCGGACCACATGGGTGCTTCCCAATACTCAAAAAATGTATCCTCCTTTCCTCCACTACCACCTCGTCTCCCCTGTGCCCTGGAAACTAATATTTGTGTCCTCCCTCCAGTGTCCTAATATCAGAGGAGATGAGCAAACCGGCTTCAAACTCATCTCCTCACCTTCTCCTGGTGAAGGATACATCGATGTATGCTACCATGGAAGTCTTTTGACATTTCTGGGCGACATCATCGTGCTCACGCCTACAGAGATCGAAGGGCCATCCCACAGAATCTGCCATCCAAACTTTAGAAAGCAGAGATGGTGGAGAACTTGAATTTCCCAAATTATGCAAGATTATTATCTCACACAGCATCCCACCTGAAAGCTAGATTACCTACAACGGATTATAATACATCAGTTCATTTTTGTGACTCTAAACATAAATAGGCATGCCAGCTGCCATTATTTCAGTATGCGAATATGCATGACAGAATTTATTCAACCAACCATTTACAAAGAACGCATTTATTACCGACAAATTTTATTTTAGATGTTCCCAGTGTTCCATGCGAACATTGGGAAACAATACAACAACTCAGATAATATGAAGAGACGTATCCGTTTCAATAGCCTACGGAACTGTTTCTGAATTAGCCTACGTGAGATGCAGTGAACTGGCAATAGAGTGTCGGCAGTGTGCAGCAGTGTACTTTAACGGCTAAGGAACTGCTCTTGTAACCGAAAGGTCACGGGTTCGATTCCTGGGTAGGACACTGCCGTTGTACCCTTGAGCCAGGTACTTAACCTGCATTGCTTCAGTATATATCCAGCTGTATAAATGGATACAATGTAAAAAAAAAAAAAAGAAGAGAAAACACATTTTTTAAATGCTATGTAAAACTTGTGTAAGTTGCTCTGGATAAAAGCGTCTGCTAAATGCCTGTAATGTAATGTAGGCCATCGCAGAATAGCTTAATATTAGGCCTGTATGTAGTGAATTAGTCGCCCCCTGTATATTAAGACGTCAGGCACATTGGAATTTTGGAATTACAGTTAATTGTTGTGTTTGTATATTATGAGATGTTTACTTTAATGTTGCAGATTATATTATATATATATATAATATATTAATTAGCGTCTTGACGCAAACCACAATGTCAGGTTCGTGCTTGTACAGGCTGCTGTGCATACAGCTATTTGTATTCGAAACTTACAGCAAGCTATTTTGCAGCTTTAAATGCGCTGATCACATGGAAGGTCTGTGATTGGCTACGGGGCTGTTTGTGGGCTCGGTCGAAAAGATACACTTATGACAGGGCAATTTCATCAATCTGCGACGTCGACTTTGATAACGGAGAAGCAGATGAGCCGCCCCGATTTTCTTCACTCCTCCTCAGTCTCTCCTTTCCTCCTCTTGTCTCCTCTCCTCCTTTACTCCACATACCACCGGCTAGGAGAAGAGTGGTAGCAGGGGAGTGGAGGAAAGGAGGTGAGGAGAGGAGTGGTAGCAGGGGAGTGGAGGAAAGGAGGTGAGGAGAGGAGTGGTAGCAGGGGAGTGGAGGAAAGGAGGGGAGGAGAGGAGTGGTACTGGGGGAGTGGAGGAAAGGAGGAGTGGAAGTGGGGGAGTGAAGGAAAGGAGAGGAGACGAGTGGTAGTAGGGGAGTGGAGGAAAGGAGGAGAGGAGTGGTAGTGGGGGAGTGGAGGAAAGGAGTGGAAGTGGGGGAGTGGAGGAGAGGAGTGGAAGTGGGGGAGTGGAGGAAAGGAGGAGAGGAGTGAAGAGTAATGGATCGCACCCACTGGTCATGCCTTTCTTAGACTTACATCCACGTTCACTTTCCGACCCGACTCTCCCCATATTAGATCAACAAATTGTTTTTTATGAACGTCTCAATTAGAAACTCAATTAGTGCAATTAGTCACTTGACTGTACCATTGGAGTGCCTATGGGGACCCCTGGAGGATAACCACTGAAATACAAGTTTAAATCCCTGCAGGTCACAAGGTGGAGACAAACTGGTGGCCCTAATCATTGGTATGTGGAAAATAGATTTTTATTATTTTTTTTGCTGTCCCTTAGAATTCCATTGTACGCAGATGCAAGGTTTATGCACAGCCCTGTGTGTTTATTAAATGCTCAGATTGATTCCAGGTTTTCTGGGTTGAAAACAAAATCGATCGGGCATTTGGAAGTAAGCTCCCAGGAAAGTGTTTCGTTTTTGGTCTACCGAGCACACGGCACGGAGTAGGATACTGGGACAGCCCCATCGTAGTGGCTTTGGAGGTGCTTGGTGCGGCCAACCAACCACTTTCCCTGTGTTTATGTTTGCTCCTGAAACTGCACTGGGTGTCTTCAGAAGGAGTGGATTCTGTTGGAGGTTACAGTGAGAAATTGGTGTGTTTCGAGTGTGAGGGTTTGGATGCAGATATTATTGGACAGGTGCTTGTTTTTTGTTACAGACTTTAGCATCCACCGCGTCTGTTGAAAAAAAAAAACTACATTTCATGGAGTATTTATTTTTGTTATTTCATTAAAAGTGTTAATCAAACCTGCATAAATGTATAAAATAAAGTATATTTTATCTATTTTAAGAGATATTTTGTATTTAACCATAATATTTTATTTGCTCGCTTAAATCAAGCTTGAAAGTATCACATGCTTGTATATTCCCACTATAAGAATATATAATTTTCTATGATAGTGCTTTCTAAAGGATGACTTAGGTAAGAAGTTCAATTTAAATGCAAAGGGACTGCAGTGTGCCTTGAACACACTATAATTACTGAAAAGGATTTGGTTTAATGTAGAGAACCTATACATCCAAATTAATACTAATAGTATTAATAGTAGCCATTAAGCAATGCGTTTTATGTGCTGTAATAAGAAAATTATCCGCTGTAGGAATAAAAAAATGTTTTTGATAAGTCTCCATAGTCTTTATATCAAATTTATTTGCTCATCTCAATTATGGATTCACGACTGTGGGTCTTTTTTAATATTTCAGCGTCATGTTATGTACTGTTATGTTTCAAAGCCACATATCAACAGTCTGAAACAGTAAGAGTATACAGTGCATCATTGCGCAGAAATCGAACCCAAACATGCTTGCGTTCAGTATTGTGCTTGGGGGTTTGACTTCCTGTCTACAACACGGTCACTTAGTCGTGATGTGTATCATATGAAGACATCGAATATGCACATTAGTGATGTAGATCAGGTGTGTGTTTACTGTAACACAAATGCTTTTACTGTTAATTTACTGTTACAAATAGTTTTTACAAAATATACTGTATGCCGTTAGCTCAGACTTTAAGAAATTAGAACGATTATTGATTATCTTCAGCGTTTTACAAATTAATAACATCTACCTGACAGTTTTGTGCAATATTATTATGGCCATTTTTTTTAAGGTATGGAATATTACTCTGGCTTAATTTTGCCATGTATTAAGTGAAACTCATTTACTGGACATGACATTATGCTGTAAGGTTGTGCAATAGCAGCTCCTATCTGTTTTCATAGAAACAGTAGAATTTACAAACTGCAAATGTTTTGAACCATTTCTGAAGCTGGAGAAACGGCACTGGACACAGCATTGTGGTCTTCCAGGACCACAAACGTCACCGCATTTCTTTTCCCGCTAAAATCTAAGATAACAGAGAGCTGCGTGGCAGTTGTGCGCTACCATGACAATCGTTTGTACTCGTCTATTAAGTTTGCGAGCAGAAGTAGGACATATTGGGCACATTTCACATACTGGGACGAGGACAGCCGTTGATGTACCGGACTGGTGTTCTGACGATGGTCGGTGTACGTCAGGGCCCTCGAAAAGCAGTGATGCAGTCACCAGCCAATCGAGCGCGAGAAAAGTCCCCCCTGACCCCTGCCCACCCAGCTGTCAATTACATAAGCCCCTCCCCCTGGCACGCCAGGTGCACCGTTGGAACGAGCTGTCATGATGAATCTTTTCTATTACAGGTTACGTGCAACATTTAAAAAAATTATGCACATCTTGGGGTAATATTTTCTATTTTCATATATGAAATTTAAGTGCTTTTTTGTACTTGCAGGTATCTTCTTTTTTTTTCTCTTCCTTGCATGAATTCGGAGTGAGTGGAAGAAGAAGAAAAAAACGGAAAAGATTTGCATATATTTGCATTTGGTACTTTAGCAATCTGCCCAATAAGCAACCATTATCTTTCATATTGCATATTTTTATTTACGAAAACTATGCCAAGTATTTAAATCAGAAGCTACTATTTTTAGAGAATACGAAAATGGGAACTCATTTTTTTTTTCCTTCGAGGCACATCAGTACAGTACCTTTGTATTAAGGAACATGAAAATGAGCATAATAAGCAGTCATATGATTGTGCTTCTGTTGTACAATACTGCAGTCTAATTCATAAATAAACTCTTTGCATGAAGGATTTGTTTGTGCTGATTTTATTACGCAAAATTGAGAGGTAATCTGTACGTCGGTCTCTGCTAATCATGCTAATCGCGTTCAGACTTGATGCGTTTATCTTGCGGGGTCTGTTCGGCCTACTGAGTCTGTGTACCTGTTCAGCTGCCACAGCAATAGATGCAGCTTTGGCTCTTTGGCACCCCCTTGTGATCACTGAGAGGAAAAGGGTGTTATTCACACACATTCAAAATTTGGATTAAAACCAGGTCTGGATATGAACAGCTTCAGTCTCAGTTACCACTGAACACTGACACAATAATTATATTACATTAAATTTCTTTGGCAGACGCTTTTATCCAAAGCAGCTTACGATAAGTGTGTACTGAAGGACACTGGAACAATTACAAAACACAGGCCCAAAAAACTACAATACTCATTATGCAAGCATTGACTAGGTTAGAGAGTAATGTTAAGTCAAACTATGAGGGATGAAAACTACCTACAACATCAAGATAACGATACAAGTTCAATATAAGAGCTGGATGGAGGTACATGTAATATGAAAGTGGTACAGGACATCCATGTCCATTACCTAATCAGTGTTACCTATATCTATTTTAAAAAGAAATCTTCCTTCTTCACGCGCATGCAATTAATCCTATTTGTTATCATGGTTTTATCAATAGTAGACAGGAAAAATTTGATTTGTGTTGATTTGTTTTTAAAAAAGAATCTGGCCCCCTAGAAGTTGTTTATTTTTACCTAATTACATACAGTGCCATGAAAAAGTATTTGTTTTTATTTCTGTGTAAATATTTTTAGTTCTGTGTAAGTAAATGCTGTTTTTATTTCTGTGTAATTAAATGTTTTTTATTTATATGTCAACAAATATTTTTATTTCTGTGTAATTGTTTTTTTATTTTTATGTCAGTAAATTTTTTTTTTCTGTGTGACTAAATGTTTTAATTTCTGTGTAAGCAAAGTGAATGAATGAAAAAAAAGCCCTGATTTACAGTATGAGACAGCCCTGATGTACAGTATGAGACAGTCCTGATGTACAGTATGAGACAGTCCTGATGTACAGTATGAGACAGCCCTGATGTACAGTTTGAGTGTCGTGGGGGAGCTATGGGGCCTTGCTGGTGATTGTAACACCATGGCTGTGCCAGACTGTCTCACACTGTCCTGCTGAGAGTCACCTTGTGCCCTTCCCTGCAGGATCTCACACACACACACACACACACACTCACACACACACGCACACGCAGGCACACACACACACACTCTCACACACACTCACACACACACGCACACGCAGGCACATACACACACACACTCTCACACATACACACACACATTCACACACATACACACACACACACACACACGCATGCACGCACACACACACACGCACATACACACACACACACACACACACACACATACACACACACGCACAAACATCGGCACTCACATGCACACACTCACACACACACACAAATATATTCAGTCACATGCAGATGCACACACTCCCTTGTATGCTCTCACACACACACACACACACACACACAAATGCTCAGGCACACTAACACATACAGTCACACATATTTTAATTTGCACTCACATGCATGTAACCCCCTCCCTCTCCCCCCCTTGTAAGTAGGTGGTAAACCCCCACTGTATCCCTGCAGACCCTAAATTCCACCATGCACTGTACTGTACCTCATTGTTACTGCCAGCAAAATCTGTGTGTAAAACCTGCAACCCCCACTCATAATCCACACTGTAAAATACGGGCCTGACCTTCAGCATGTAGTAAGAGGATTATATCAGAACTTACACTTTAAAAAAAAATCTTTTTTTCCCTCAGATTCTCTGTACGGCAGTAAGCCTTGTGGGAAGCCCTGTAACGCAGCTACTGTACAGCAGGAGGTCTAACGCCCAGTTCTGACCAGAGATTCACAACGTGACAAAATTGTTTTTTTTTTTTTTTTGTTTGTTTGTTTGTTTGGTTTTATTTTTGTTGAGAGGAGTTGCAGCAGTGTGAACTATCCATTTCACTACGACTGATGATGTTGGTTCTTGTCATTGCAGGCGATTCAACTTACTTAATTGCAGATGGCGAGATTTGGAGCATTCAAGAGAGTTGCCAGTTGCAGTTTGTCGTGTGGTGACCCTTTGGTCTGAACTGGGTCTAAGATTCTAGGGCACGGGGTGTCAAACTGAATCCCAAGGGAGTCACAGTGTCTGTGGGTTTTTGTGGTTCCCTTTCAATCAGTTGCCAATTAAGGTGTGTGGATTCCTTAGCCTATCAGTGACTTAAATTGAAACTCTTGTGCCGAGAACACCCCAAAAACCAGCCGACACTCAGCAACTGGAGTTTGACACCTGTGGTCTAGTGCAAGATGAAGTTCATTCATTGAACAGCAACAGCCACATTTTGATCACAAGCACACATCTTGTTCACCTGATTACCCTCAGAAGTGATACTGATGAGATTGAGGTTTCATGAAACTAGAATGGGCGGGGCAATATTGATCTGAACCAGTCATTGTGTTTTCCTGCAGAAAGCAAGAATATTTAGTTTGTTTTCAATAACCCAATGATTGACAGTTATGTATAGCTCCGCCCATTCCGCTGTCGTCGTGAAAGCTCACTTGTCCAACCCTAATCATGGGTGACATGCAAAAACCCTGTTATGTCAATTTATTTTGTTTGTTTGTCATTTGGATTTGAATGGCATCATCTTACCCACAATGCATTATTATTGATTGTAAAACAGGAACTGAATTCTTGATTCTGAAAGGAAGGGTTCTGCAGAAGCGACCAGTTTATCCTACGGAGCGGAGTCATGCTACCTGGGAGAAGATGTGTGAGACTTTCAAAGCCCAGGTAGGAAAGTTCACATGCGGTGCCATTTAATAGGTTTTAGTAGCTTTAGGCTGCCTTCTTGAATTGCCTTTGGGGTTTCATACGTCCTTGTGTTGATTAAACATGAGCAGAATAAAAAGATGAAGTTCAGTTTAGCATATTAAATGTATCCACATATTCGTATATTGAATATATTTGAATGCAAATTGCTTAGTGGCTTTTTTCCCTTATTATAAGAGTTATAAGAGTGCAAGTTTGGTAAACTGTAATTAGGTAAGCTCATCTAACGATGAGGTACACAAGTTTCTTCATCGAACGGCTCCCTTGTTTCAGTAAAAGGTCTCAATGGATTTGGTTTTCTTTTTACCAGGTAGCGTAAGAGAACCATCTGGATTTGACAACAAGGAGGCAAGGTGTGTCAGGTTCTTTTTTGTAGTGAGCTGGGTTGATTCTTGTGTTTGACGTCCAATTTTGCTCGGCTGAGTTTGAGATTTTCTGACCACTATCAAGTATGCCAGCAAAGAGCGAACCAACGCATTAATATATTATTTTAGGAAAGTGGAAAAAAATTCTAAACTCTGCAATATTTTTTTTGGCATTAATGAGAGAATTATGTAAATCTAGCTGTGAAGGTCAGCCAGTTGGCCAGCATGGGGGACGACAGACAGACTTCCTGTAAAAAAAAAAAAAAAACGTGTTAAATGAAACACTGGCAGGAAGTGGGAATCAGCCAGGTTGTCTCTGACTGTGTCAGTCAGATGCTGTGGAACTTCCCAGTCCTCGTCTGCCAGGTAAATTCTCTGGGTCTGCCAGGTAAACGCTCTGGGTCTGCCAGGTAAATTCTCTGGGATAGCCAGGTAAACGCTGTTCTCATCTCAACACGAGGGTAGAGGAGGCGCAGCAGTTCTTTACATATAAAATAAAAAGTGAAGTCGTCTATGATCCTCAATGTATTAATCAGTCTACGTTTATTCTTTGCCTTGGTTTACTGCATAATCTATATATATATATATATATATATATATATGCAATTGTTTGATTCATATAACAACTAGGAATGCATTTCATTATACAAAATTTTCACTGTTGTAAAATATATGAACATTATGTGGCACATAAACATGATAGAAACATTACACAAGCCTTTTAGGAAATTAAGTTGCACATTGAAAGTGATCTACTTATTCTGACCGTTTAGTTTCTACTTTGCTTCAACTAACCTGTTAAATTTAGTAGAAAAAAATATTTTGGACACAGAGTTCCCTTAATGGTGATGTTCTGTCACACAAGAAGACACAACACAAAAATTTGATAATATGACTTTCAGATCATTTGTCCTTCCATTGTAACTGTTATGACAGATTCATAGAAATCTGGGAACTGGGGTGGGTGTAGACATTCATGGCTGTGTTGATTAGATTCCAGCTGAAGTCTGCTGTCAATCAAGCCCGGCTGCATTCCTGGTTAAGGCCGCGCGGCGCCACCGCCAGCCCAGGGCTGCCCGCGGTCGCCGTGGAGACAAGCAGCTGATCGTCACCTAGGAGACCATCAGCACACGCTGCCTCTTAGCCCACTCTGAGAGAAGCCAGGTCAGAGGAGCCACATTTATTCTTCGGAGATTAACCAAATCTCATTCTGCACTGATTTAGATTTAAATGATGGGTTGAATGGCCTGTTTTCATCGTGTTGTGTTGTGTTGTGTTGTGCTGTGCTGTGCTGTGATGTGCTGTGCTGTGCTGTGTTGTGTTGTGTTGTGTTATGTTATGTTGTGTTGTGCTGTGTTGTGTTGTGTGTTGTACTGTGCTGTGCTGTGTTGTGTTGTGTGCTCTGCTGTGCTGTGTTGTGTTGTGTGCTGTGCTGTGTTGTGTTGTGTGCTGTGCTGTGTTGTGTGTTGGTTTGTGTTGTGTGCTGTGCTGTGCTGTGCTGTGTTGTGCTGTGCTGTGATGTGCTGTGATGTTCTGTGCTGTGTTGTGTTGTGTTGTGTTGTGCTGTGCTGTGTTGTGTGTTGTAATGTGTTGTGTTGTGCTGTGCTGTGGTGTGTGTTGTGTTGTGTGCTGTGCTGTGCTGTGCTGTGTTGTACTGTACTGTGCTGTGCTGTGCTGTGCTGTGCTGTGTTGTGTTATGTTAAATCCACTTCACCGGTGAAGACACAGTGCTCAATGTAAAGAATAAGTACCATTTTATTAATCGTTCATCGTTGTGCTGTGAGGTCACAGGCGAGACTGAGAGCAGTGTGTTTCAGTAGCTAGGGACATGTAGACTACAGACAGGACTAAAACAATCACACTGATAAACTTTTGGCAGACAGAAGATTTCAGGTAATATTACAGGGGAGGTTATCCCAAAAATCATATCACCTAACCCTTCTGTGAAGGCTTTGTGAAAGAAAACAAGGGTCATTGATTCCTGAGAAGACCTTTGTGATTTGAGACATAAGCCGCGTTTCCACCAAATTACCCGGAACTTTTAGTCCCAGGAACTACTTTTCCAGGAACTAAAAGGTTCCTTCAAACAATGGTTGCCTGCGTTTCCACCGCGGTCTAAAGTTCCGCGAAGATTAGGCAAATTAGCCCACTGACGTATGAAAAAGCGAAGTTGTCGTCGGCCCATCTGTCCTATGATTTCTTCTGTAACCCCATACTACCACCGAAGTAGCCTACATTATTTTCTAATAACCGGGACAGCCCGGAGGGGTTTATTCCACGTATATACAACGGGTTACCAACAATGACTATATATGGTTACTTTTGTATTTATTGATTTTTATCGATTTAATCACCTGGAATTGAAATATTCTTCTGCAGCCGTTTGGGCATATTTTACCGTTGTCAAGCAAAACTGTCGTTGGTAGTTGAACTTGGACCGTCGTTATGCAACAAATAGGATGTAACAGGCCGATAGTCAGATTGTAACTGTTTTATATATCCTCTCAAACACATTCATTATGTTTTTATGCGAACATTCACTTTCATGTCTTGACATCCGAGGCGACAGAATGCATTCACATTTCCAGTATAACTGGCAACAACAGCAGAAAACATGCACACGTTGTAAACAATTTGCTGTTTTATTACTTTCTCATCGTCAATTCCATATAGGCTAATCGCAAAATGACAAGAATAGAACGAAAACTCGGACTTGCGTGAAAATTTTAATTAGCAGTGGTACAGCCACCGTTTGCTTTCCTTCGAAGTTACTGCCAGTCGAGCATCGAAGTGTGCCCTCCAGATGCGAACCATGCACCATAAATTAGCCCATAGTCTTCCTGGTCTTTTTGTGGAATTGAAGAATGGCAGAGTAAAATCACGGCAGTCTGAAAAAGCTAAAGGGACGACTACTAGAATTAACCTGTTATTTTACCATGACAAAAAGTGCGGAAGGTGATTTCCAGTTTGCTTTTACTGTATCACCAATGTGAATTACGCAGAACTACCGCATACCTCACATAACTGTATCAAACGTTTTGAGTCAATTACAACGGGCTAACAAAGAAAATCCGGAAGAAAATATTCAGCAACCGAATTAATCCGTTTGAATGTTTTGGTACGTAATATGCTGTCCCAGCACGAATGCTTAGCATTTTATAAAACGAATACTAAAGCAAGAAAAGAACAGAAGAGCACACGTTATAATTCAAAGACGTTGGCAGGCTATAACCAAAACTAGGCTACTGCGCCGCATAACATACAAGTTTGATTTGAAGTTATTATGAAAATAAATCGGTTTGCGGCTGCATATTTTTAAACATGGCGGTTGAAAATAAACACAAAAAAATGCTGCGAGTACTCGACCAATCAGAAATGTTCAGCGCTGCAAGCTCCACCCAAAAGGTTCCTGTACTTTCGGAAAGTACTACCCCCCCGAGCAGGAACTTTTTGAGGGTAAAATAAAGCCCCCGGAACTAAATTTAGACCCTAGTTCCTGCGGTGGAAACGCACTGAGTTCCTCAAAAGGTTCCTAGTTCCGGGGTAAAGTTCCTGCGGTGGAAACGCGGCTATAGTGCTTACTCTACTCGGGGAAATGTTTTGAAAAGGCAAAGTCTCTGACATCACCAAGATCCATCTTCTAATAACTTCTGCAATATTTATATTTATTTCTCTGCACAGACTTCATTTTAATCTCACCCTGATTCATTGCATAGGTGCTATTATTTTATCTTTCAGATCCCATTTAATTTGCCTGATTCACTGAAGTCTTTGATCTCAGGTAAAATGGGGTTTGGTGTATTGTTCGTGTAGTAAATTCAATCTTATTCTGTCCAATCCAATTCTTGCAACAGTCTGAGTGATGGCAGTTTTTTTACAGCTGGCCTTACAAATAATTTCTGTAGCAACTGCCCTTATAGTGTCTGAAACTTACATTTACTTTAGTTATGTTTTTGAGTTATACATGAAGAACTCCAAAACACTGATTCGAGCTTATCTGTGAAATTTCTATCAAGAAAATATTGAATAGAAGCCAGTTTATCACTGACTGAACCTGTTAAATTCAGAAAGATAGCACCAGCAGTGGATAAGCACTATGACCAGCAAGGAAGTCCCGGGTTCGAATCCTGGCCGAGGCCTTTCTGTGTGGAGTCTGTGTCTGCGTGGGTTTCCTCCAGGTACTCTGGTTTCCTCCCACAGTCCAAAGACATGCAAGTTAGGTTAACTGCGGGGAGGCGTTAACAGGGCAATGCTGTCAATGAGCACGCGTGCTCAGTTGACCTGTCCTGTATGGTTAAAGGTTAATGAATAAACAAGTACGCACTCAATAGTGTGCATCACGGTCACACGCTGGCGCACTTCCTGCTACTCGGCCTGGTTCTCGTGTCCTCAGTCCGTTTCCACGGAAGAAGCTGCCAGTAAGGACTGCTGTATAAACACCGGGCTCATTGCCTTGTATGGTCTGGATCAGTAGCTGTGTGTTTACCCGCGGCGTGCGCTTAGCTTAGCCCACCGCGGCGTTCGCTTAGCTTAGCCCACCGCGGCGTGCGCTTAGCTTAGCCCACCGCGGCGTGCGCTTAGCTTAGCCCACCGCGGCGTGCGCTTAGCTTAGCCCAGCGTCGAAGCGACTGTGCAGGCATCGCATCGGGTGGGCTGTGCTGCTTACATTTAGTCACATTGCAGGCCTTTAGCAGACGCTCTTATCCAGAGAGACTCACACAACTTTTTACATAGCATTCACATTGTATCCATTCATACAGCTGGATATATACTGAAGCAAAGCAGGTTAAGTACCTTGCTCAAGGGTACAACGGCAGTGTCCTACCTGTGGAATCAAACCCGTGACCTTAAGGTTACAATACCAGCTCGTTACCCATTATACTACACTGCCGCCTACGTCTGACCTCTACTTCCACACACATTGTGTATTTTGTATCTTTGTGTCTCAAATCACACGACGCACAGTCCCGGCTCAGTGTGATGTCAGAGCTCGGTTTGCTTCTCACACGCTGCATAGTGGGCTCACATTTCTCGCGCTCATTGGTCATAATTCCTTGACATGTACAGAACACATGGGACCAGGAACCGTGAGAATCTAAATCTACTTTCGCCAGCGTTGCAAAACTCTGAGCAATTAGAGTTTAAAAAAATAAAAAAATGGATTCGAGCAATGCACAGTTGGCACGGGACTTGAGCGGTTCTTTGACTGCTGAAAACACATCCCAGCATGCATTAGTCGAGCCTCACTAGGAAATTACCACACGGTGGGATTAATTTGCGATGTACTGTGAGAGTCTCGCGGTGTGTCCGGAGTGGGTGTGAAATTAAAAGTTTGGGTCCTGTATCTAATTAGGCACACCCCTTGGCATATCCATTAGAAAGCCATACCCACCCTGAAACTTTGATGACGCGCAAAATTACCTTTAAATAATTTTACCGAGCATTTCTCTTAGATTTGTCTTTAATGTATCATGTATGCATTGCCACTTCTTTTATTATTTTTTATTATTATAGCCATTTAATTTGTATTTTTTATTTTGCTTTTAAAGATTCTCTCTCTTTCTTTCATCTGTGTGAAGTACTTTTATCTGGACTCCCTTAAAAAAAACCCAAACATACAGACATGCAAGAGAACGCACAAAGACCAAGCACCAAACTAAGGAAAATCAGGAACTTAAAAACACCGTGAGACACACGCTGACATTTTACTGAAAACAAGGAGATATGTGCGGAATGTGAAAAATCAATTATCCAATCATAGTACAGCAAATGATAGTAGACACGAGACAGGAAACACAGGGAAATCAAAGGAACGGGGTGAGAACTAAAACAGGGCATTTAGGGGTCAGGAACTGGAGCGGTGACATGTGACGTGTGCGTGTGTGTGTGTGTGTGTGTTTGTGAACGTCAGTGTCTGTTCCTCTGCGTGTGTGTGTGTGAGTGAGTGTGTGTGTGTGCGTGTGTGTGTGTGTGCCCATGTGCATGTGTGTGTGTGTGTGTGTGAATGTCTGTTCCTCTGTGTGTGTGTGTGTGTGTGTATGTGTGAGTGTGTATGTATGTGTGTGTGTGTGTGTGTGTGTGTGTGTGAGTGAGTGTGCGTTTGTGTGCGTGAGTGTCTGTGCCTCTGTGTGTGTGTGTGAGAGTGTGTATGTGTGCTTGTGTGTGTGTCCATGTGCCTGTGTGCCCGTGTGCGTGTGTGAGAGTGTGTATGTGTGTGTGTGTGTGCGTTCTACATTTGCTTTTTCTGTGACTAACCTCTGTGTGTAAGCAGCATAGAGACTCACTGTGACAGTGAAAGGTTGTTCAGCGAAATCTATTATTGCTACAAATGCAGGGTGTAGCCAGAATGCTTGATATATAGATTTTCGTAGTAATGGTTTTTTTGTACGCAGCTACAACATCTGCATTACATCAAACTAAAGACCCTTACATGCTGCCGTTCAGTGCTTAATCGATGACGTGTGTTAATTTACCGGCATCTCGTAGGACGAACGCAGTTCGCGATTTTTCCATGGCAGTGGTCTGTAAATAGCACACCACAATTACAGTCTATTGAGCCATTATTTAAAAGCAGCGGTTTCAATTAGTTATCTGAGGGCATACATTTTAGCACCCGGTGAACAGGAATTGTTTTACTGCCATTTTGTAGCCAATTGTGCGCGGTTTACGTTCATTCAAAGACATCTACCTGTGATTTGCATTACATTCATTATTTAAACATCAAATAAATGGGGGAATAGACTAAACAGGAAATAAACTTCTGTATCAAAACTGGAGGTGACTTCTGTGAATGGATGACAAGGGCTCATTCAGCATATGTCCCTAGCTACTGTCCAACATATAAATGCAAATAAAAGTGTTTGTTGTTTTTCAAGGACAAAGAAGGAAATTGTAAATTGTGAAGTCTGAACCCCAGCCTATCTCATCTGGCCACAAGGTCAGAGGATATATATAACTATTTGTAAACGTGCCTGTACCTTTTTTTTACGAGTTTAATACAAACAATAAGAAGTGATATTAGTTCTTTCTTCGACAGATAAGATGCTGGTGGCCTTAAGACTCTTCCTGTTTTATGGTTATTGTTTTGTATTGCACTGGTCAGAATTGAATTTGATGCTGTGAGATTGTTTGCTGCTGCATCTTAGCCAGGGGTGGCTTATAATGAGATTTCTATCTCTGTATGAGTCACCTGGGTAAAGAATAACAAATGAAGTATTCCAATTAAAGACACAATACTGCATTTTGGCTGGTCTTGGTTTAACCATTCAATTAGACACTTCAGCAGAGCACAAATCCTACGCCTGTTGCCAAGGATATGAACACTGATATGATTACTAATAGGCATAAAGTGCACAGTACTGAATTAAGAGTTTACACAGATCTCGCTAATTTCAGGTTGTCTCGCGTCGTCCTGTAACGGCACGTTTCAAACAGCCACCAGGCCGGTTTGAACACCGGACTCCTGCGCGCGCGCGCCTCTGCAGACCTCGGGAAATGACCGCTTTCTCTTTAAATGTGAGACAGCGTTCACCCCGCTCCTCCGTTCGACGGCGTAATAGCAACTGGAGTCACTGCACGGAGTTTGTGGCACCGCTGCCAAATAAAACAAAACTCAGGAGAAGGACGGAATACTAAGAGGTACTGTAAACAAAACAGATGTCAGTATGAGATATACTTATTAAAGAAACACCGAGTCATGTTGTAGCACGTGACCAACAAGTTTTCAAGATTTTCCTCGGAAACAAACGACGTTTATCACAAAATACTGAAGAGGAGTCACTTTCCTGACTTAATATTACGACTTGAGAAATCTGAAATTGAGAGGTACGTCATGTGTTTAAAAAATCAACAATTATTATTATTATTATTATTATTATTATTATTATTATTATTATAGTAGATATATAATTATTTTCTCCCCCAATAGCATTGTCAAAGTAGGCAATTGTGAAAGCAAACAACTACCAACTAACTCTGTATATTCATGTAACAGAAAATAGATGGTATTTAAAAAAACACGCAAGTGACGGTATCCGTGTGCATGTGGCTAGGCGTATGGTTTGTGCTATGATCTGTAGTTTCTTGTTTTCGCTCTCCTGTAACTGGATGTCACTTAAAAGGGATGTGCGTTTCGCACAGAGAAAGTAAGCCTTCTAAACAGGTGTCCTGCATAAATGGTGGCATGGTCCCTGAACTGGTTTCTTTACGCGTTTCTGCTGAATTGCCTGGAAATACCCGGTTTGCCATCGGTGGCCAGTTGCATTTAACGTGTCAGTATTTTTAGCGGTTGGGAAATTGGAGACTGCACGCGCTTGGAGCGAAAGCGTTTTTTCATGCTTCAGTGCGGAGCTAGTCTCCCCAATATAAAGTTACCCGCAAGTAATTTGCAACCACAAAACACTAAACCGTCGTTACAACAAAATGCCTGTGATACACGCTAATACATTTTATATTCTTGATTCGCCTTAATTTTAGTATTGAATGGACATTTATGGTGTCATAGCGTCAATGCAGGTGTGCCGCGACCTCAGTTATTGCAAGAACAGCCTATGATTACAGAAACAACAAAGATTTTGGTGGAAATCTCATCTCATGATTGTGGGAGGAAGGAAAAGCTGTGAACTCTCGTAATACCGGCGAGTCTGTAAAAAAGTCACTTGTAACAGAAGTATTTTAACCTGGGGATAACTAAACAAAATAAACTTTATAAAATGTATTTTTTGACAGAGTATTGTGGTCAGAATCACAAAGAGGTGAATATGCGGAGAGATCATTTCGTTTATATTTTGAGTATTTGAATTGGGACAGTGATTGTAGAAACCATTGGTGGGTTTATAGAGCAAATGTCAACATATTCAAGTGCCCCATATGCTTCCTTGTGTGTATATATATATATATATTTTTTTTTTTTTTATTTTTTTCCAAAGGTCGGGGGTGGGGCAGGGCGGGGCAGGGCAAGGGGATGGGGCGGGGCAGGGAAGAAGTATGGAGTGGGGTCGGGTGGGGCTAGGTGGGGCGGGGCTAAGAGGTAGGTGGACTTGGTTTCCCCTACCTGTATGCTAACATTTTCCATTAAAAGACAGAAGTGGTCCTGGAGCAGTGGCTCAGTTCTGAGAAGCTTTATAAATGTGGGCCCAGGATTCCTCTGGGTAGTAATGGCATTAGTTGGCCAGTAGGGGGGGCGCTTCTCAACCAGGGCCTAATGAAAGCCCAATCACCCACTGCAGGAATAGGAGAGACTGTGCTCTGTGAGACACCATCTTTTCAATGGGACATTCATCGTGTTTGCTGGTCTTCGATGTGTTTCATCACTTCAGTGAGTAATAGTTTTAGTCACTGATTGGCTAAAGAATACTCACCTGGTTTGCGAGGTCTAAATTCACATGTGGAAAAAATTGTATATTGCACTATATTTGATAAACTTTATACTTTAAGTATTCAGAAATATATATGATATAGTATTCTTCAGTTATACTACAGCATACTATTTTTTCACAGGGGTTGGCTGATTGAAAGAAGACCCCCAAAAATTGCAGACACCGCAAACCTTTCTCTCTCTCTCTCTCTCTCTCTCTCTCTCTCATATATTGCTCAGTGATATTAATTTAGCTGCTTCTTCATAACATTGTACAGAGTGCCAGCGGACCATTTATTCTCGAACTTTGATTTGCTCATTTTAATTTGAGTAGATTAATTTGCCGTGTATCTGTGAATGGGATAGGGCCGTGTTAGATGATAGCATCTAATCTCACAGCTCTATTTTGGACCAGCGGTGGTGGTTGAAATGCAGCCAGAACAGGCGTCTGAAAGACCTCAAAGCGCTCTGTAAAGTTACGCTTTATTGGTGATTTAATACGCCTCTGTGGGGGGGAAAAACAACTCCAAGACAAATATGTGAGAAGAGTAAAGAAAGAAAAAAAACACTAGATTAAAATAATTTTTTTTTTGGTTAAAAACCACAACACTGCAATGAAGTGCATCTTTATCTTGTCTTCATCAATTATGCCTTGATTAAACAAGTAATTGAAACAAAGTTTGAGTACCAAAAAGTATGGCTAGTCACAATCATTGCAATATTGGAAAACTGGGCTCAGATGGGGGCCGTTGATTCATTTCTTCACTTAAGGTTTTCTATTAATGGATTATCGTTAGACATGCTCTATAAATGCTGTGATTCTATTATCACACAGTGCAGTCTCTTCTGTAAACGAGCGTGATGAACAGAACATCTGACTGGAGTTACGATGTGGTCACACCCTCATTCCTGCGAAGAGGCAGTCTTGTTTTGTTCAGCCACGACCCTAGGAGAGTTCACCAGATTCACTGATGTCATCGAACACAGCACTCCTGCACAGTCTGATCTGAAGGCGTACTTTGCAGGATTTTTGCTTTGAAAATATTTTAAGCTAACCAAGTCACATCTGTGATGCACTGGCAAGCTCTGTCTTTCTGCACATGAGCCGAATTTGTGCACCGTTACTCATATTTGTTACTTTAAAATGTGTTCAGGATGTTCTTGGGCACAGCACAATTTTCTGTGTGTGTGTGTGTGGGGGGGGGGGGGATGTGTGACTACAGAGCCGCTGGTTGGGGATCAGATTTGTGGTTTGTTGTTATAGCTAGCTAGCTAGGTGCTACAATGGCCCAGATACAGCAAAGCAAAAAAGACAATCCAACAGGGCTTGTTCAAGGACCAGGGTTAACTCTGGAATTGCTTTTTCTTGGTGGCGTCAGGTGAAGTTTGCAAAGGGGATGAAACGTGACATTGATGACCAAATTGAGAGGACAGGGTTGAAGATGGAGGAGGCAACTTCTTTGATTGTGAACACAGGACCACAGCACTTTAAAAAAAATCCTGCATAGTATGCCTTTAAGGCAGGGGTCCTCAATCTTATCCACAAAGGGCCGGTGTGGGTGCAGGCTTTTGTTCCAACTGGGCAGTTACACACCTGATTCTTCTAATCAAGGTGCTTAGCACAGATTCCAAGGGGTTGATTAGCAGAATCAGGTGTGTAACTGCATGGTTGGAACAAAAGCCTGCACCCACACCGGCCCTTTCTGGATAGGATTGAGGACCCCTGCTTTAAGGCCTAATCCCAAGCAGGAAATCTCAGGCAATCTTACATCCCTTTAGTGTTAGCCAAATGTGTCCTTTTGGTAGACCCGCTCTCTGCCAACAGTTTTTCCTAGCCTTTGTGCTTCAGTTCCCTTACAAGAACAGAAAAGTCTCGTCTGATGTTATGTACAGAAACCAAGAGGAATATTTGCTCCACAGAAACTCAATCTGCCAAAAATGGAGGTAGTTTATTCGTTACAGGACACAACATTGTAAAAAGCAGACCTGGGTCAAATACGTATTTGTTTTGGATTCAGGTACTTTT
Source organism: Anguilla pacifica (assembly GCA_039654925.1). Lineage (NCBI taxonomy): Eukaryota > Metazoa > Chordata > Actinopteri > Anguilliformes > Anguillidae > Anguilla > Anguilla pacifica. Next base: position 3,313,702 of record CM077291.1, on the reverse strand, counting down.
CTGTGCTCTGTTGATCTTGCCTGGTGTAACTGAGCCTGCCAATATGACCAGAAGGTGGGGTTTTGCACTTTTTGACAGTATTTCATTGGTTCCAATACACCAGACAAGATCAGTAAAGCGTAGAAAAGTATTTGAATCCAAAACAAATACGTATTTCACCCAGGTCTGGTAAAAAGCCTTAGAAGGTGCAGTGAGGTTTCAGCCCTCCTGACTTTCTTCCTTCTAATGCTCCCATCTTCTTCAAATTCCTTTGTTATAAATGCTGTGTATGCATTGCAGGTGGCACCGTGTGTGGCTGGTCACACCTGCAGTGCACACAGTCAGAATGCTCGAATGCCGCCCTTCCTTTCTCCTCCTCCTTCGGCTTAAGATTTGTTGTGCTGCTGGACCAGGCGGTTGTGTTCCCTGCGCGGTCGGTGTTCGAGTGAGCTTAGCCTGCGGCTAATTCCCGTAGGCCGCAGTGACACGTGACACTAATGGCCACCCTGATGTTGTAGCTCTTCATCATATCTCTTCTCTTGTAATCATGCCTCACTTCTAGTTTGACTTGCCATGTAACTTTACTGATTTAGCCTGTGTTTTCTGCAGCTCTGCATCAGTCCGTGGAGCTCTAAATCAGTCAGTGCAGCTCTAAATCAGTCAATGCAGCTCTAAATCAGTCAATGCAGCTCTAAATCAGTCAGTACAGCTCTAGATCAGTCAGTACAGCTCTAAATCAGTCAATGCAGCTCTAAATCAGTCAGTACAGCTCTAAATCAGCCAATACAGCTGTAAATCAGTCGTTTCCAGCATGGACTGAATCTCTCTGCTGTTTATTCCTTGCACTCTGTCGCAATCTTTTAGGGATGCAATGTTCTAATTATACTGTTCGTCTTGCAATGGAAAAATATGAGGACAGAACAGAGCTCACTCAGCTGAGTTTGGTGTTTATTTCTCTCACTCTTAACTTGGTAAACCTGATCCCTTGGAATAAATGAGTGTGCTTGGTCATTATGAACTGGTTTTTAAAGTTTTCATTTTGTTGGGTAATTTTGATGGATGCTGGAGCAGATGTTCTTGTTGAGGTTCAATAGCTGAGTCAAATGGATTGTGCCAGATAGCAGAAAGGAAAATAAATAAATAAATAAATAAATCACTTCTGGAACCCTGATTTGAAAAGTTTCCCACTCTTAGAGAGAAAAATAATATTTGGAAAGTTCCGGTCATACGGTGAGATAGGGGTTACATTGCTGCATTGTAACAGTGTGTTTTATGCATACAGTGACATTGTCAGTGTTAATTCAACTCCAGAAGTGTTAATGTGAGCCCACTGGTAGAGAGGGTGTTTTGCTGAGTAAGCCAGCCCATCCAGACCAGGTTTCCATAGCAATATGTGGTCCAAGAATTGTAGTACTAAGGCCATGCTGTACCTCTTGCGACAACAGCAATTACAACAACAGCAGTAATGACAACAACAATAACAACATAAACAGCTACAACTACAGCAACAACATCAGCAACAATAACATTAACATTAACAACAACATTAACAATATCAACAGCAGCAGCATCAACAACAGCAAGAACAACAGGAACAACAGCAACATTAACAACAAAAACTACAATGTTAACAACAACAAGAACAACAGTAGCCACAGCAACAAAATTAACAACATCAACAGCAACAACAACAGCCAGAATAACAGGAACAACAACAATATTAAAAACAACAGCAACAACAACTGCGACAACAACAGCAATAGTCACAGCAACAACAACATGAACAGAAATATTAACAACATCAACTGCAACAGCAACACTAACAACAACAACTGCAACAACATTAGCAATAACAACAACATCAAAGGCAACAAGATAATCCTCCCAATATGTTTTAAGGAGGCTTTGAAGAAACTTGGTGTAAACACCACGCACAGGCCCCACCACCATCCCGGCTAATTAACAGCAGATCGACAAACTAACACTGGCCATGTATGGAGCAGTCTATGACTGTGCAGGCTCCGAAACCTCTTGTAGATAAAGAGATTAAAACGTCTAAGACTTCCTCAGATTTTGCGACTCTTGCGCTGAGTACCGTGCGTACGATGCAAACAGCAAAGGGGTCGTGGTGAAGCAGGGGTGTGGCGATAACAGACGCACGGTTTTGGGGTAAATAAGTGAGCAGCGGTGGCCTTGTTCATGAGCAGGCGAGTGCGAGCGTGCACACTGGCTCTCAGAGACCCGGGGGGATGCTCCGCCAGGTTTGTTATGCACACGGGACATCTTGGCGTCCTGCTGCGCCGGTGTCTCTGGTGTCCGAGCTTCATTGTCTCGCCCCCTGGTGCTAATACTTTTCCTTTTATAGGAAAACATTCGCATAGGATGCCTGGGATACCAGGACTGGGCGGACCAGCGAGAGGGTGTTTTTGGCACAGAGCCTTGGGGGGATCCCTGTAGGTCAGTGCTGCCCCCTCTTGGTAGGGAAGGCGTACTGCAACCTCACCTCGACATTAGCTGCTCCGCTCCACCCTCTCTCTCTCTGCTTTCTGTTGTTTTTAGGAAAAGAGTAAATTTTGTTTTTGGACTCCGAGGCGAGGCTCGTTTTCTATCCTGTAGTTCAGGAGTTTTCAACCTTTTCTGATCCAGGGATCCCACGCAGACTCAAAGGCATGTAGGGGGACCCCCATCATCAAGCTAAAAAAAGGTGCCGTAAAAAAACGGATTTATATTTTTAAATATTTCTGCAAATCTATACGTAATCATAACATATCAGGTCTGGCCAGAGGCACTTCCTGCACTTCATGGACCCCCTGTAGAGACTGTAGATAATTCAAGGTTGTGGTTCCTAAATTTCTGTACCCATGACCCACCTATGGTACCGGCCCCAGTTTACAGGTCTCTCTTTGAGTGGCCAGTGTCCTGTAGAGATCCCAGTTTACAGGTAATGAGGGGTCATTTCAGTTTGGGTTTAAAGCTAATCGTAGGACTGAGCCTGGCTCTGAGGTTTGGAAATCGTGTTCCGCTTTTCCAATTTGAAGATATTAGCGAAACCACATCAAGTACTCAAGGCTAAGGCCTTGTCTATCTGACTGAGGTTGAACCCTTAATGTTGGCTGGATTATTTTAATGTGATACTGACTGATGTGGCAGCTGGAGTTCTCGATGGACTCCCAACACGTTCAGAATGTAGCAACCAAGAGCTCTCACACACAGTCTTTGGACTGTAATGTCCTAATGCTATATTGGCTACCCTTCAGGTTCATGGTCTGCTTATAAAATCAACATCTCACTTTATATTATATTACATGGCCTCGTTCCCTTCCTTAGCTCTGACCCTCTTGGATTGGCTAATTATTGGCTAATTTGCCTCGGGTGCCTTCTGGCTGATTGCTTTAGCATTTCGGCTGTGTTTCATGAGTTATATTGCTGTTTGTTTAACCTTAAATTTCTTCTTGTGAAATTCCCTGAATTAATTATCATGTTGTAAATTGACATTTATTTTTGACATATTTTATTGTGGGTTAATGGTTTTACTGTCCCCTTGAAAACAACAGCACTTTGTTTTTTTTTTCTAATCTTAAATTTTTATTTAAGAAAAATATATGAGATCTATTATTTCTATCCATTACTATCACTCTGTACACATACTTAATTTTCATGTTTTAGTTATTAATGAAGTCTTCTCATAACCTCAGTTGAGGTGGCCATAAGATGTCACTATCTCCGTCCTGCCACTAGAGGGCAGTGTGTGCTGATGAACCCTGTTGTGGAGAGTGCAGGGATTCGATTTGCGCTGAGGCTAACCTCAGTGCAGAGGAACAGCAGGGCCTGAGACACAGGCCTCTCTGTGAATCCTGCAGTGTTCCTGCCCTGACGTAGAAGAGAATATCTCCTCTTTATTTCCCATCTGACATTGAGCCCCTCCCCCCCCTCTTTTTTTGAAGGGGGGGGGGGGGTATTCTGTCCTGTCCCGCTTGCCCAGAGCTCACACAGAACCTCTTTGATAAGAAGGGGAGCTGTTTTCTCTTTTGTACGGGTACCTTTTGTATTTTGGGCAGCTGTGGGCATTCACTGCTTTTTTTTTTTTTAAGTTTTTTTTTCTTCTTACATCTGCCATCACAGCGTCTTTGTTGAGGAAACTGCTAGGCTGCGGCGTCGTGCTAGGCTAGCTGCATTGAGGCTGCGTTTAAACTAGCTCCTTAGTTCCCCAGCCACTGTGTATTTACAGTGGTCCACTGTTTCGTGGTTTGTTTGCATGGGATGGTGTATTGAAGCATGTCATCCCAACCCCAGCTGTGCTCTCTGTCTATTAGAGGGGCTTCCAGACTTCAGTCCTGGAGGGCCACAGTGTCTGCAGGTCTAACTCCAGACCTGGAGGGCCGCAGTGTCTGCAGGTTTAACTCCAGACCTGGAGGGCCGCAGTGTCTGCAGGTTTAACTCCAGTCCTGGAGGGCCGCAGTGTCTGCAGGTTTAACTCCAGTCCTGGAGGGCCGCAGTGTCTGCAGGTTTAACTCCAGTCATGGAGGGCCGCAGCGTCTGCAGGCTCCGCCCACAGGTCCAGAGGCCCCGCCTGCCACCTTGTCTTCATATTCTTGCGCCTTTTAAATCAAGCGAAGCGTTTGTTTTGACCCTTCTGTCTATAAATACGTCCCCCAAACTCGAGTGTGACACTCTCTCCACCCCCCATCCCCTACGCCCTGTCCCCCTCGGGGTCCCAACACTCACACGTGAGGGAAACAGCACACCCTCCGCCTCCCCCCCCTTCCCCCCCCCCCCCCATACCTGGATCAGATCTATCCTTGAAATACTTTAACTTTAAATGCAAGCAGAAAAACCCTCTTGCAGATCCCCAGGCATTTTCGTCGAACCGCGTTACCCTAACCAAAACATCACGGTTATGTAATCCGCGGAACTATTACTGGTGTCTAAAAGGTTAAAGTATTTCACAAGTTTATTTGACCCTGGTGTTTGCTACACGTTGTCTGACGAGTGTCATTTGAATCCAAGATTCCCTTATGTCTCAATCGGTGAATAAGTAGAAGTCCTCGCAGCCATGACTTACTGATAAAGGTATGATTTTACATTTATTCTGCTTTTATTTTTTATTTTTTCTTCATTGCTCTTGGTTGGTTATTTTGTTGGTGTGATGAACAAATTCAAACCTGCACTCTTGAAAAAACACTTGAAAAAAGCCAGTAGTGGCAAAAAAAGGAATGCATTTCAGCATTGGTCGTTTTAGGAGAAACTTTCATTTAAACTGTCGTTCTGTTTAAGCCTCATTGCAACCAAATACAGACAAATAAGCTTGCAAAAATTGGGGGGGGGGGGGGGGTAGCATGTTGCTGATTTAAGTGCCTCTTACATCTCCAGAGATTTCCCCCAATTTGGGTGCTGTACCTCTGGAGCTACCCACCACCCCCCCCCCCCCCACCCTCCAGAATTACCCCCAGGGGGGCGGGAGGGCTGCTGAGGAGCAGCCCTGGTGGAGTGTTGCTCTCACAGCTGATTCGATCCCTCTGAGGTTCACACAAGCTATTTATGGCTGGGCTGTTGCTATGAAAGCCCAGCTCTTCAGGCCTTACATGGCTGCTCCTGTAAAAAGGGGGTTAGCCCC
>CM077291.1:3300609-3303109 GCA_039654925.1 Anguilla pacifica | reverse complement strand
ACAGTGACACAAGACAAAGGAAAAGAACTTGAAGACAAAATATCAAGATGTATGACCAGGTATTGGATATGCATCCACCTACAAATGTGGTCCAAACTGAAATTTCAAATATCCAATTCCATGTGATTATTTGCTGTGTAGGCTTCAAGCAGAAAATTAATCAGATGCACATCCCAGATATAGGGGGGGAAATATGATTTCAAGTTGCTTGAAGCTTCCTTTACGAGCAAAGCTGTACTGAATTTTATAAAGGTCCCCAGAGCGAAAACATTTTAAGTCGCGCACGGCGTGTATCGTATCGCGTTTCGCACGCGCTCAGGTCCGGGAAGATTGTGCAACGGGAACACCGCGAGCGCCTGATATCCATCACAGCCCGAAATGACTTTCATATCGAGCCTCCGGTCGGGAGCTAAGCGCTAAGGGCTAACGGTAAATAAACCAAACCGCGGTGCTGCGATCTATGTGTCTACAGGTTTATGTGCCGTTTTTTTTTTTTTTAATCATTGTTTGGTGTGTAACTGACCAGGGGGTCTGGGCTCTGTGTCACGAAGCAGGATTACGGATTTCTCTGGATTACTGGAAAAAAAACGGAACACCTCCCAAATCTGGAACATGGACTGAGGTAAAAAAAAAAAAAAAAAATTAAAAAAAAAAAGATGTTTACTCATCTGATTACTTAGCTCTGAATTGTTTTATAACTTTGAGATAGAAAAAAACGAATAAAAGTTCAGCAGACTCAATTACAGCAAACCAGGAATGAGCCTGGCAGATCTGATTTAGAACTGGAACAGCTACGCCCAGTCTGTTGGATAAGGGACAGGTGTTCCAGTTACAATGGGGCTTTGTGGTTGAGGGATTTTTTTCAATCTGAGGTTGAAACTCCTGCTAAATTGGTTGTAACTGCCCCCTCCTTGTTCTGTTGATTGCTTAATTGGACTCACCTGGACAGGAAGTTGAGTGGGAAAATGCCGGCCTAAGTGTTAGTCAGCCACTAACTGAATGGTGAGGGTTTATCCCTGTCCATCAGTCTCTCTGGTATTTGGGTCTGGTTTGGTTTTGGGCCGTTTGTGGTTAATTTACCGACCCCCCCCCCCCCCCCCCTCGCCTGAGAATGGTCATCTCTGACAGGCAGGACCCAAGCTTTACAGGTCAGTAGCTGGGATGTCACTTTTTCACTGAACCGTTAGCCAGTGTTGTCATTAAGCACCAACCTGTGTGACTCATAGGCCAGCTAGCTTTTTTCTCCTCAAAGTTTGGCAACTTAATTTAAAAACCAAAATGTGCTAATTCGTCAGTGAGATGTTCTAACTCCTGAGCTTAAATTGTTTTGTGTGTAGGTGTGTGTTACTCTTTTCTTAAACTTTTTGTTTTACCTAACCTAAACTATTTGGTAGCAAGTGACTCACAGCTATGCACATACACACCCCCAAGATTATTATTATTTTAATTTAAGGGCACTAGTATGAATTTAAAAACTAGTTAATGGTTTACAGAATTTAAAAAATTGTGTGTGTGTTTTGTTCTCTTCACAAGCAGATTGTTACTTTGACTAAGTGCAGCTTTGATGGTTAGAATCTCAAGAGTTTGTTTTCTGATCTGCATTGTTATCAATGTTCAGTCGATCAAATTAAGTGAGCATTTGAACGAGTTAGACGTTTGCTGCATCAAAAATAAATCACTTCAATATAACTTGATGGCAAACTGCAGTTTGTGGGTGTTTTTTTGGCCTGTGTAGTTTTTCTTGTGTTGGTATATAGAGTGTGGTGTGTTAAAGGGGAATGGTGGTTTCTCTCATCTGGTGGAGTCTTTGGGTTTCCCAGTGCTTTGGGTATTCTGGGAGAAAAAGATTCTTGTGCGTTTTGCCTTGTTTCGCTGTTGTAAATGGTATTGCATTCTCTTAGCACGTACTCTCCTCCAGAGCACCTTGCGTTGAAAGAGAACAGAAGCACGTCCAGCAGCGCTAGGCCTGGCTAATGGGGCATTCACAGAGCTGTGTGTGGGACTGAATTCTTAATAAAGTACCCGAAGTCAGCTGACCTCTGATGACCATCAAAGAGGCCAGAGTAAATACAGATCTGAGACGCGGTCTGAAGGCGTGTCATGTGACGCTTCACGAGGCCTCTTGTCTGTGGAGTTCTGCCAGTCTACCTCCTGGTCTTATCCCGAGCGAGGCTTCATCTGGAGGGTATATTACAGGCCTGGGGGGTAGTGCATGAAGCAGGATTACCGAGTTAGCTGGGCAACTCCACTGAGTAAGATCCGGAACCCTCCCAAATCTGAAACATAGACTGAAGTAAAAAGAGCTGTTCTGGGTTTTACTCAGCGCAGTTATCCAGCTAACTCAGTAATCCTGCTTTGTGAACACCCCCCCCCCACCCCCGCACTAGATGATTTGGCTGCTATGTCCCAAACTGACGTTGTGTTATCAGGGCTGATATGGAGGCTTTTTGCAGGAAGTCTCCTGCTCTGCTTCTCCTCTCTGTGGTCGTACTCCTGCTCA
>CM077291.1:3268109-3298109 GCA_039654925.1 Anguilla pacifica | reverse complement strand
GAGATGACCTCTGTGATGATTTGTTTGAAACCGATCCTGTCCAACTGTTAATAAAAAGAACAATCTATATCTATATAAACTAAAATCGCTTTGTAAGTGAGGGAAGTGTTCTATTGAAATTGCACGTCATTTTAATTGGAGACGTTGGAATTGTCTGAGTTCATTATGAAAAAACAAAACAAAGTGAAACCTGTCGTGATGGATCCGTACTTCCCTGCCGTCCTGAGTTTTGGAAGGAGGAGCGGACAGTTCGGTGGGTCGTTGCTTGTTTCCCTTCGCGAGTGTCTGTGTGAAATAAAACTTGTGTTAACCGTAGATCAGTGCTTAGCACATTTAGTGCAACCCCCCCCCCCCCCCCATTTCCCCCCCCGTCCCGGACCTGCACAGGGACAGGCTGCAGTCCTCGGCGTGGTGTTGTGATTAGTCACAGCACTGCTTCTGGCAGCCCAAGAGCTGATTTTGCTTTCTACCCAAACCCTCCCCACCCCTCACACACCCGCCCTTCTCAGTCCAGCGCTCCCCTCACTCTCTCCGTCCCTCTCTCTCTCTCTTCGTCCCTCACTCTCCCTCCATCCCTCACTCTCCCTCCCTCTCTCTCCGTCCCTCACTCTCCCTCCCTCTCTCTCCGTCCCTCACTCCCTTTCTCTCTCTCTGTCTTTTTTTTCTCCTGACGAGTGGAATTTCTTGTCCATTAGAGAAGATTCTCTCTCTCTCTCCTCTCCCCCCACTCTCTCTCCAGATGCCGGGTAGTCCTGAAGCCCGTCCAAACTCAGCCCGCACTGCGACTCCCCTCCAAACCCCCCCTCTCCCTGGGAGCTAGTCCCCCCCCCTCATGCTCCTCCAGTCGGTCTCAGTGCTGTGTAGAGTCTAATTTTCGGCTGTAATCCGATTAGGGCAGTGAGCCTCTTTAGTGCTAGCACTAGCGCTGCTGTCGTGGTGCGCGGAAGGCACCGGAAGGGTCTGGAGACGGTCTGGCAGCTCAGCTCTGCTGCACGCGCGGGACGCAGCGAGAGGGGGAACCTTTTCCGTGCTGCGCCGAATGTAGCCGAGCCCCCCCTCCACCCCGCGATCCCTCCACCCCCTCCTTCTGGGCCGTGTGGGGAGGGGGGAGCGGGGCTTTTTTTTTTTTTTTTTCCTTGCGTCCATCTGCGTCCGAAACTCAGTCCAGCTCCAGTGTGCCGTCCGCCGCTGCTGCTGCCGCTGCGTGGATTTCTCCATCTCTGGACTTTTATTTCCTTCTGCCGAAATCTTTCCCCTCCCTCCCCCCCCTCTTTATCCCGCCACCAACTTATCAAACCGGACCCTCCCCCCCCACTCCCCCCCACCACCACCTCAGCCATGTTACGGAACCCCTGGATGGCTGGCCACCTGAGCCAGGTCGGGTACTGCGGGACAGGTGAGTGTGAGGGGGGGGGGACCCGAAACCGAGCGCGCTGTGAAGCTGCGTACCCAGCGCTCTCCAGGGACACGTGTGTGTGCATGTCTGTGTGTGTGTGTGTGTGTGTGTGTGTGTGTGTGTGTGTGCGCGTGTGTGTGTGTGTGCATGTCTGTGTGTGTGTGTGTGTGTGTGTGTGTGTGCATGTCTGTGTGTGTGTGTGTGTGTGTGTGTATGTGCGTACATGCATGTCTGTGTGAGTGTGTGTGTGTGTGTGTGTGTGTGTGCGCGTGCATGTCTGTGTGAGTGTGTGTGTTAGTGTGTGTGTGTGTGTGTGTGTGTGTGTGTGCGCGTGCATGTCTGTGTGAGTGTGTGTTAGTGTGTGTGTGTGTGTGTGTGTGTGCACGCGTGTCTGTGTGAGTGCGTGTGTGTGTGTGTGTGTGTGTGTGTGTGTCTGTGTGTGTGAGTGTGAGTCAGTGTGAGTGTGTGTTAATGTGTGTGTGTGTGTGCGTGCGCGCGTGTCTGTGTGAGTGTGTGTGTGTGTGTGTGTGTGTGTGTGTGTGTGTCTGTGTGTGTGTGTGTGAGTGTGAGTCAGTGTGAGTGTGTGTTAATGTGTGTGTGTGTGTGCGTGCGCGCGTGTCTGTGTGAGTGCGTGTGTGTGTAATTGTGGGGATAGGGGGGGAAGAAATCTCGTATGCAAAAAGAGACGGGTGCATGTGTGGAGTACTTCTATGTCCATATTCTGTATTTTTAAAACTTGTCTGCCGTGCAGTTAGGGCTGTCGTGTTTTGGCAGCCAGGTAACCTCAACAGGTGTCCGTGCATTACTGACCTTACTTCCTGAACCCTCGCAGTGAGGTGAAAGGCTGGGGAAATAGTCTCATCTTATTCCACAACTTAACAAGATAATCCCCAGTTTTTTTTTAGTGTGCTTTTGAATCGCACGTGGGACGGTTGTCCCAGGACAGCGCTGGCGATGTGCGGATTCTGCAGGACCCGTTTGGGCAGTCCTGTCCGCGCTGTGATTGGTGTGGGGTCGGGAGGTGTGAGCGTAGAGCTCCTCGTAGCCGGTCTTGAGTGGCTGCTATTTTCACCTTGTTGCCCAGGTGTATTTTTAGAAGAAAAAAAAATCCCCTACTTTGCTACGTTCGTGGTTCCTGCTCCTGACTTGTGTTTGTCCTGCGCACGTTTGAGTGTAATCCCCCCCACCCCCACCCCCCCGGTCTCAGATCTGTTCACTCCCTCCGCTAACTAGAGGACCCGATTGAGACCAGCCTTGACTTCGTTGCACATCTGCCGCCCTGAATAATGGAATCTGTCCCCTTTTTCCCAGCTGACACCGCTCTGCTCTGGTTTCTGGGATCAAAATGACTGGAATTCCGCTCTTTGCTTTGTTGGGTGGGGGGGGGGGGGGGGATGGGGGGGGCTGGGGGGGGAGCTGTAGAGAGAGCTGTAGAGAGAGCTGTAGAGAGAGAGAGAGAGAGAGAGAGAGAGAGAGAGAGAGAGAGAGAGAGAGAGAGAGAGAGAGAGAGAGAGAGAGAGAGAGAGAGAGAGAGAGAGAGAGAGAAGGAATGTCTCTAGCAGACTAACATCCTGTACGGTAGCGGGCTCGTTCTCACTGTCTTTATTAGGTCATATTTAAACGGGCCTCGCTTCGCCCCTGTCCCGGCTCCGGCCCCCGTCCCAGCGCCAGCGTAGGCTACGAGGCGCCGCGCGGTATTTTTAAATGCTTTCTTTATTTTTGGTCTGTGCCCCGACCTGACGAACTCCTGGACGACGGGACGGGTGTCACAGACGTCCAGCGTGAAATGGGGGGGGTTGGGGGGGAAGAGGAGTCATGCTGAAATCATAGGGGAGGGTGGAAACGGGTGCGGGACGTTGGGGTTTTGGTGCTTTTCGGTGTGTTCGGTCGGGAGACCTCCGGGCAGCGGTTAGCCCCCGCTGCGGTTCGCACACGCCCTCCTGTGGCATGCTGAGCACGCGGCCCAGGTCTGACGCTCCAGAATAGCTCGCATGCCGCTCGCTGGGCTGTGAACCTGGCCTGGGTCTCTCCCCTGATTGGAGTGTGTGTGTGTGTGTGTGTGTGTGTGTGTGTGTGTGTGTGTGTGTGTGAAATGGACACAAGCACATTAGAGTGCACATGGACGCACAGACACACACACTGACATCAGCCACCCCACACATGCACACATGGATGTCAGCAACCCCCCCCCCCCCACACACACACGCACACATGGACTTCAGTGACCCCACACACACTCTCTCACACACACACACACACACACACACACACACACGCGCGCACATGGACGTCAGTGACCCCCACACACACACACGTAACTTCTTCCTCCAGCACACATTCTCTCTCATATTCACATGCTTCATTGGCATGACCACACAGGCATAGTATTGCCAAAGCAAACATTTATATGAAATGTATATCAGCAGTGACAGTGTCAATTAGATTACTCTCTGACACTCTAACGCTTTCTCACTAAGTCTTTCACACACACTTTCTCACTTGGATGCTCTGAAAATATGGAAATATTATATATATATATATATATAATATTTCCATATTTTATATATATATATATATAATATTTAAAATATTACATTTAGGTATAGAAGACATAATGCACACACACATGCAGGCATACTCATATCCCCACACATGCGCACATACACACACAAATATACACACCACCCCCCCACACACACACACACACAAATAAAACTTTCTTTCCTCAGTATTTAATTATGTGTTCTCAGCTGCTGAGGTCATGTCAGTATGATCCGTGAGCCGTGTTTCTAAAGGGCATTACCCACAGCTGGGATAATACGCCTTATTACCAAATATATACTCCAGCCGCATTCGCTGTGTGTTTAGTGTCATTGCCCGTGTCCGTCCACACATTGTGAGGAGCGGTGGATTAAAAAGGATGGTCTGGCATTTCATGGTAGAGGAGGGAGGGAGAGAGGGACAGAGAGAGGGACGGAGAGGGAGAGAGAGGGAGGGAGGGAGGAAGAGAGGAGTGTAGGTCCCCGGGGTGTACATCAGTGACCTTCTCCACTGTGGCTCTCGTAAGTTGGAGTCCATGTTTCCCATGTTTCCCCTGTTCAGATGTCGGCTCCCACGTTCAGAGCTGGCATAACTCATGCTGCCATCTTTTTTTTCTTTTCTTTTTTTTATAGAGGGTTTTGCTTGTCTGCTTTTGCTCCCTCCCTCCCCGCCGTTAACTTTGATTTAAAAAGTCCTGTATCTCTAAAGCACTTCCTCCCCTGCGGGTGCCGTAGTAAATCAGCTTGTACTCTGAGGTTTTGAAGACCAGTCAGCTCTCTGTGAGGTGAAAGGTGCTCTGGTTGGCACTCTGCTCTGCCCTCTACTGGTGAGAAAGGGAATGGCCTCAAAATGAGTTGCTTCTCTCTCACATTCTCATTCTTCATGTTCAATCTTGAGAGAGAGACTGCTGATGTTGCACTGATGAGGTGCAGTTGATCGGTTTGGACCCCACCGTTCCCAGGAACATGTCCTTCACACACGGACTTGGCCATCTTTTCAACTTTTCAGTTTTCCTCCAAGACCTTCAAGATTTTTGTGGAGATTTTTTTCAGTTACAGAAAAGGCAGTAGTGTGATGGAGACTGTGTGCGGTGTACTCATAATGGCCAATGCCTGTATAAATCTGTCATTGATAACAAAGCTTCGCTGAATGTGGTCAGTTAAGTGCTGTTGATTAGAAGTGTAATGCTGCTGTAAAGTCAGTCACCTTATCGAGGGTCTTCTGTGATGTTGATGCTGGCCAGGGGGGTTGGGGTTGGGGGCAGGGGGTTTGGTGCCCAGGCCTGAAAATACTGTGACGGGTGTGACTGGACTCCCAAATATTTATTAAAGCATGAAAGAGGAAGTGGATAAATCCCATAGTTCCTGGCTCTGACCTGGCAGGTACTGACAGAGCTGGATCCCTGGGAGTTTTAACCGCTGTGTTCTTACTGCGGCTGTTGGGGACTGTGATTAAGACACGCAGTGTACAAAGGCATATAGCACACACCGATTGCACAGTTTCGTTTCTGTTGTAAAAAGCAAAAAACTGCTGCATTAATTTGCTAAATGTCTCCTTTTTTTCTTCCTCCTCTGTAGGCTTCGGGGTTGAAGCTCCAGTCAAACCTGGAAGTCCGCGGCTCACGCACAAGAGGGCTCTGAGGTAAAGACGTCTGCTTCCTGTCTGGAGCTTTTTTTTACACCCCGGTTTGTGTTTCTCCACACTGTCCAGGGGTTCAGCGCAGTCACCCCCTTCTGTTGTTCAGAGCTTGGAATCGCAGGTTCTGTTGGACCAAATAAAAACTGGCAGTAATTCAAAAGGACCTAAATTTTGAAAATGTGTTTCATATCAGCAGTCGGAACACTGCTGATGTACGATGTTATTGGGCGTGTGACAGAGGGGTTTATCAGTGTGTTTTCCAGTTTAGCTGTAGATCACAGGTGAATGGTGTTATACTGCAATCTCACTGCTCAGTGAAGTCCTCTCTGCGTATCTTTGATTTATTTTACTTTGAAAACTATGATTCTCCAGTTCCTCCTCCTAATCTGGGCTGTGTGTGTATACTGGGATGATCTATTGGCAAATTAATTTTGTTTAAGATGGACGTCACAGGCTATAAATGCTTTTTTGTGATGTTGCTAGGAGCCAAATTTTTTTGGTGTCAGGTGATTTAAATTCATCCATATCTGTAACAAACGGTCAAGTGGTTTTGATTGCTATATAAGGCAGAGTCATTCCTTTAGTCTGAGAGCGCATGAAGTCATTTAATCCTGCTGAACATCAAGCCTGGTGAAAAATCTGAAGTAAATTACGGTGTCCTGTTTGTCAGGAGAACAAGTTGCTCACCACATGAAAACATGCATGCATAGGAATGCACGTGCATACATATGTTGCAGTTATGATATGCCTTTTAATGGTGTCTGGCAGAAATTCTTAGAAAAGGTCTTGTGCGACACCCTATTTGCAAAGGGGCACTGTACAGAAAAAATTAAATTATTTTTGTGAATTCTTGGCTGGTGATGATTTGGCTTTCAAGGGGTCTGTTTGTGAAATGACCATGCGTGTGTGTGTGTGACAGGGGGCGAGGGGGCGGGTGGGGGGATTGGGGGGGGAGCACGAGGGAAGGTGAAGGCAGGCGTTTGACGGGACGGTGAAAGTTGAGGTCGCCTGTTCCCTTTGCCCTTTTAATCCGCTGGGTTAGCGCCATCGGAGCGTGACTCTGACTGGTCTGTGGGAGTCGGGACTGGGCAGGGAGGGGTGATCCTTCCCCCCTCGTAAGAGTCCCGTGTGCGGGTGTGATGTCACACACTGGTCTGTGGGAGTCGGGACTGGGCAGGGAGGGGTGATCCTTCCCCCCTTTAAGAGTCCCGTGTGCGGGTGTGATGTCTCACACTGGTCTGTGGGAGCCGGGACTGGGCAGGGAGGGGTAATCCTTCCCCCCCCTGTAAGAGCCCTGTGTGCGGGTGTGATGTCACACACTGGTCTGTGGTCTGAGCGCAGGACGGTCTTTAGAGAGGCAGAACAACATCTAGATTTGTTTGATCCTGGCCCTGTTTCACGAAGCAGGATTACACATTCAGCTGGACAACTGCCCTGCGTGAAATATGGAACAGCTTCCAAATCTGGAAGATGCATGGAGTAAAAAGAGCTGTTGCAGGTTTTACTCAGCGCAGTTACACAGCTAACTCAGTAGTCCTGGGGAGTATGTCACAAAGCAGGATTACTGATTTAGCTGGATAACTTCACTGAGTAATACCCGGAACACCTCCCAGATCTGGAAGATGCACTGAAGTACCCCCCCCCCGGATTACTGACTTAGCTGTGTCTGTTCCAACAAAAATATTACAGTAAATTTTAATAATGTCTGTCGATTGGCTTGTAGAAATATAATAAATTTGCTTTGCTCCGGAGTGAACTTCTCCGTGCTGTAGTTTGCACTGATAAATTGTACCAATCAGAAATCTCTGTCATTGTTCCAGCCTCCATAAAGAGTTTTCATTTGAAGAGAAGGACAAATCGGCTCAGAGCAACAAGGACATTGATGACAATATTTTGGCCGTCCTACCAAAAGGTGCGTTGGGAGCTTTTTTTAAAACCAAACTTTATATTTCCTCATTTTTATTGGTGCTTAATGCCTCTAGTTTTATGAGTTTTACAAATCCCATGAATGTTTAGGTGTTATTACAAATGATTTGTGTTGGAGTTATTTTTTATGTACTGCTTTGTGTGTGAGTGCGTGCGTGCATGGTTTTTTATTTATTGTGAAGCAGCTTCACCCTGCAGTGTGAAATGCTCTTCAGTTCGTTTTTACTGTTTTTTTATTTAATTTTTTTTTTATTAGTGAATGAATCGAACAGAATAAAGCAATGCTGTGTTGTTTGGTTGTGTCTAGTTGGTGTCTGGCAGGCCAGTGCAATAGCAGCAGCAATGGCCGAGTTTGAGTTAATTTATTGACAAGTCGTTGACTAGTTCTCAAATAGATCGGTGGAATGGATTGCCCACCGTTAGGCCCGGTGTGTCCAAGTTCCTCTTGCGGTTTTGAGATTGATATCCCTCCAACACATTTAATGACTGCTACGGCTGTGATTGGCCCTGAGTTTGAGTTCAGCAGCACTGTGATGTCATGCAGTAAAAGCCTCAGTGAGAGAGTTTGATATCGTACAGTAACAGCCGCAGTGAGAGAGTTTGAGTTTAGCAGAGCTGTGATATCGCACAGTAACAACCTCAGTGAGAGTTTGATATCACACAGTAAAAGCCGCAATGAGAGAGTTTGATGTCACGCAGTAACAGCCTCAGTGAGAGAGTTTGATATCACCCAGTAACAGTCGCAGTGAGAGAGTTTGATATCACCCAGTAACAGTCGCAGTGAGAGAGTTTGATATCACACAGTAATAGCCCTCAGCGAGAGAGTTTGATATCACACGGTAACAGTCGCAGTGAGAGAGTTTGATATCACACAGTAATAGCCTCAGTGAGAGAGTTTGATATCACACAGTAACAGCCTCAGTGAGTGAGTTTGATATCACACAGTTATAGCCTCAGTGAGAGAGTTTGATATCACACAGTAACAGTCGCAGTGAGAGAGTTTGATATCACACAGTAACAGCCTCAGTGAGAGAGTTTGATATCACACAGTAACAGCCGCACTGAGAGAGTTTGATATCACACAGTAATAGCCCTCAGCGAGAGAGTTTGATATCACACAGTAACAGCCTCAGTGATTGTTTATCATGCAGTAACAGCCTCAGTGAGAGAGTTTGATATCACACAGTAACAGCCTCAGTGATTGTTTAACGTGCAGTAACAGCCTCAGTGAGAGAGTTTGATATCACCCAGTAACAGCCTCAGTGAGAGAGTTTGATATCACACAGTAACAGCCTCAGTGAGAGAGTTTGATATCACACAGTAATAGCCCTCAGCGAGAGAGTTTGATATCACACAGTAACAGCCTCAGCGATTGTTTAACGCGCAGTAACAGGCTCAGGCAGAGAGTTTGAGTTCAGCGAGGCCGCTGTATCACGCGTGTCAGAGACAGCCGGCGCGATGAGGCTATTTTAGGCGCTGGATATCGCCGTGTTTACTGAGCTTTCGGGCTAGTTTACATATCGGGCTCCGCCGGGGAGGGTCAGTCCAGGCACCGCTCGCCGACACCGAGGAGGTAAATTCGGCATGTGGTGTTTGTCACACGTTAGCAGACGCCGTCTGTCTTCCGAGGAAATCTGTTTGCTCGCGAGGCCTTTCCGCTTAGGCTTCCTGCCCAACACTGAATTCATATGTTTCTGAGTTGTCGGGATCTGAGGGGGGGAAAAAAATGTAGTGGAAAAATATTGAGGGAGGTAATCTCTTTGGACATACTCAGGCCTGTAAGAATATGTCTGGGGTGTAAACAGACCGTTCCGCTTGGTTTGTCTGGGGTCATGTCTTAAACGCATCCGTGTGTGTGTGTGTGTGTGTGTGTGTGCGCGTGCGTGCGTGCGTGTGTTTTATGGATGTCATCAGTTGTGAAGTCCTCCAAATGTGCCAGATGGTGTGTGAGACAGTGTTATTGCCAGGAAAAGGAGTCCAGTTTATCTTCCGTCCTCCAGCCACTTTAATCCGATTGGCTGTCGCCCAACCGGTCTTCTCTTGGCCAGTCGAACCAATAAGCCTCTGCCTTCGGTTTCAGGCCACCTCTGATTGGAGGGTTTCCTTATAATAGCGGTTCCACGAAAAACACAACTTGGATTGCTAAAACTATTCCCCATCACAAAGTCGGTCTGTCCCGGTCGATCTTTAACCTTTTAAACCTGACCCACGGAATCATCCACCCTGCCTCCTCAGGGTCATTTAAATCCTATAACGTCAGTTTTACTGGCTTATGCGGTTTCATGGTTTCTCGTTCATATAGTGTTTCTCTAACCAACTGCCCCAGTTTCCATTTTGAGTGCGTGTTTCGGGTCTTCTGGTCTGAGCAGCTGACACATTAAACCTGTTAAAAAGAATGCGTTTGGTCAGTTGGTTGGTTGGTTGGTTGGTGACAGTAACTCACACAGATTAGTTCAGATCTTTGCACAGATTTCATACTGTGTACAATTTACCCCTTGGTTGCTAGATGCTAATACCTCCTACTCATTTCAGAAGCATTTATTGGCAAGTCGTTGACTAGTTCGCAAATAGATCAAATAGAGGCGGCAGTGTAGTATAGGAACTGGGCTTGTAACCTAAAGGTCACGGGTTCGATTCCCGGGTAGGACACTGCTGTTGTACCCTTGAGCAAGGCACTTAATCTGACATTGCTTCAATACATATCCAGCTGTATAAATGGATGCAGTGTAAATGCTATGTAAAAGGTTGTGTAAGTCGCTCTGGATAAGAGCGTCTGCTAAATGCCTGTAATATAAGTATAATATAATATAGATCGGTAGGATGGATTGACCCACCATTACCCTTGTTGTGTCCAAGTCCCTCTTGCGGTTTGAGACTGACATTATCAGATAACCGTCTGACACAATTAATAGCCGCTACGGCTGTGATTGGCTATCAGTGGTGGTGTACTATGAAGTGCTGCATGCGTGTGAGAATGCTTCCTCTCGTGTCGAGAGGGCGACTCTCTGATAAAGTGGCAGTTGATAACTGGCAGTTGGAGCTCCCTGCTCACTGTTATTGTAAACTGACTTCATGCTCTCTGGTCTTATCTGCGGGAGTTGTTCTGAGATAATCAACGATCTGTAGCTGTACGAATCAATGACATGGTGAAGTGCAACATATTGTAGATATACTGAATATATCTATTTCTGTAAGGGAGTCTGAATTACCCATGAGTGAAATATATTGTAGGTATATGGTTTTTTTAAAAAATATATAATTTAAATATATTTCACTGCAGTGTAATGTGTTGCAATATGTTGAAAGCTGCAATAATTTCTCGTATTTTGACACGTTGAAATATCTTGATAGATGTTCTAATTCCCGTCATGTTCAATGTATTCTGTTTCTGTAAGGGTCTTACTGGCTTACTGGATTTAAGATGTGGACTGTGCTGACCCGTGTCCTTTTCCTCTGTGCAGTTTCAGAGTTGAAGAAACGGTTCGAAGGTGTCGTGTCCTGCGATTTGGAGATGAACAGGTACGGTACGCTTGCCAGAAAAAGGGCCTCAACCTCGTTAATGGAGCACACGGGTGTTTGTGAATAGTTGGCTCACACCACCAGTCCAAATTCAGTACATTAAGAAGTGAATTTCCTTTAAGTGTCTTTAGCAAGATAAACAACTCTCTCAGTTCAATTTAGCTTTTTTCCTAATTTCCGTTTGTGCCCCCCCTCCTTCTGCGAGCACTTCTTGCTCACGGCTCGCTCTCCGTCCCGCAGGAAGGAGAGGATCGCTCGCCGTCTGGAGGGGATCGAGAGCGAGGTCCCGCCCGCCCTGTTGCCGGGCTGCGCGGTGGCCAATCGGCTGCTGGAGGAGGACACGCCGCGCTACACCCGCGCCTCCGACCCCTGTGACCCCTGCATTGTGGGTAAGAGCGGGAACTGTGCTCTGAAACAAACCGCTTGCACATGTTCTGTGTAGACCAGAGAGCTAGTGATGCTGCAGTAATCCAGCTTTGGCCACTTCCTGCAGCAGACTTTAGGTGAAATGTCACTTCCTCTACCTCTTGCTCCTTACCCTTGTTCTTCCTCTCCCTCCTTACCCTTCTTTTTCCTCTTCCGCTTTTCCTCTTCCTCTTTCTCCTTTCACCTTCTCTTCCTCCTTCTGCATTCCTCATCCTCCTTCCTCTTTCTCCTTGCTCTTCTTCTTTCTCTTTCTCATTCTCTTCCTCATCATCTTACTCATTTCCTCTTCCTCATCATCTTCATTTGCTCTTCCTCTCTTACCTTCCTTTTCCTCATCCTCTTCCTCCTTCCTCCCTCCTCCCTCCTCTTCCTCCTCCCTCCTGCCCACAGTCAGGCGGTTCAGCAGGGAGGATTTGGAGGCTCCGGAGCCCCCGGGTTCCGAGCGGCAGTCCAGAGCGCGGAGCCGGGCGGAGCCCCCGCCGGGGCGCGGGGACGCAGGGTCCGCCCCAGGGCCCGTTTCGGGGCCCCCCGGCCCCCAGGGCCTGGACTCCAAGGCGGAGCGGATCGCGCGGTACAAGGCCGAACGGCGGCGGCAGCTAGCGGAACGCTACGGCCTCTCGCTGGAGCAGGAGCCGGAGGCGGAGCCTCCCGCCCGCTACGCCCGCCTCCGCAAGGAGGCCGACGCCCCCGAGAGGCGGAGCCAGGCGGAGCGCCGTCGCAGCCGGGAGCTGCTGGAGGAGGGGGGCGGGGCCGAGCGGGTCTCCCTGGGCGTGGGCCAGGCCGTCATCCCCGCCAACGCGGACCCCGCCGGCCACGCCCGGGAGCGGGAGAGGGCGCTGAACGCTGAGAACTTCCGGCGGGTGCAGGACAGGGTGGCCCGGGCCAGCGCCCGCGAGCACTCCAGCTACATGGAGGTGGCCACCCCGCCGCCCAAGGGCCCCGCCCCCGGCCGAGACCCCGCCCCCGTCACCGGCGTGCCCAGCTCCCCCAGAGCCGCCCGCCGCTCCTCCCTCCCCTCCCCCCGCTACGGTGTCTCCCCGGGGGACCTGTTCATCGAGCAGCAGGCCCAGAACATCCTCAGCAGGCAGGGGTGAGTGTTCCCTCTGTCCCCTGTCTTCTCTTACCCCCCCCCCCCACCCCCATCCCTGCAGGGCCACAGCGTCTGCTTTGGGAAAAGGGACGTGGGACTCTTAACCACTTTGGGTGCTGAAACAGACCATAAACTAGCAGACACAGCGCCCCCTCCAGGACTGGAGTTAAACCTGCAGACACTGTGGTCCTCCAGGACTGGAGTTAAACCTGCAGACACTGTGGCAAATTTTGACCTGGTTGCAACAAACTGTCAAAAAATCTCAACAAGACATGTAGTTGCTATAATGCAATTACTCATTTGCCATTAATAAGCAGAATCGGTGGCCAGTTGTGCTTGTGCGGTGTGCTGCTGTCCAATAGCAATGGTCTAATATGACGATTTAATTCAGGCCATGAGTGACGACATGCTGTATGGCTTTTTGGGTGCTTTCCTGTTGTGCGTTTATGAAATAACCAGTGCCCGATGAGTTAAAGCGGCTCTAACCTATGAAGGTATATATCAAGGTGTGCTTGGACACCTAATATCTTTGTGTATTTTTACACTAACTTTGTCAGTGATGCATTGGTACATTAGTTTGTCTTGTTTGACAAAGGTGTTCAAGCCTGTATAAAGGAAGGTGCCTAACACGCTTCCAGCCAGCTGAGTAAAAGAGGTCTGGATAGGCACTGAACAGCCAGGATGGTTAGACCAGAGAAAAAAACTCCTTACTCCGGACACTTCACGGAGCGTGGCCCGAAATAAGGACTTCCGGAGTGATCCAGTGTTCCTTATTTTGGGCTATTCACTGTGAAGTGTCCGGGTAAGGAGTTTTCACTCCAATATTCATTTCCTTCCTGTGTCGGAGTGCGCTTGAGAGAACCGAGGCTTCTGGAATATTCCTTCTGCCTGGAGTTGAACCTGGAGGCAGGGGATGAACGATTCTGTTGGAGCGCAGCCTGGCACCCCCTCCCCATCCTGGCCCTAATTTGAGCCCCCGGGTCATGTTGATCTTTAGATTGCGGTCGAAAAACACTCTTTTGTCGGGAACAGATTTGGGAAACAGCTGGGGTCTGGTTTCAGAACTGTGCGTGCACCTCTGATTCGGGGGGAGGGGGGGGGGCAGGGGGCAGGGTGGGTGTCTGTCAAGGTTTGAGTTTCCCAGCACACTGTGAGCCAAGCTTGAGACGGGAATAAGGCCACAGGACCCCACCCATAGCTGTGATCCGGTCAAGACCAGCATGGATGCCATGTGTCTGCTAAACACGTGGAGGCTTCGACATTACATTACATTACATATACATTACATTATATTACGTATACGTTACATTACATTACATATACATCACATTATATTACGTATACATTACAGTACATTACATTACTGGCCTTTAGCAGACGCGCTAATCCAGCGCGACTTAACACAACTCTTTGCCTAGCAATTACATTTGCGTCCATTCATACAGCTGTATGTATACTGAAGCAACGCAGGTTAAGTACGACAGCCATGTGGTCCTACCTGGGAACCTGTGACCTTTGGGTTACAAGACCAGCCCCTTACCCATTATATTATGCTGCTGCCCAACTTGAGGAGGGGGGGAGATTTCTTTTTTTCCTCAGATCACTTGTGGTTTTCTTTGCTTGTGGTTGCGTTTCTCCTTCAAGCAACACTGTTTTGTTCTCTCCGCGTTCTCTCCCTGTTCAGTCTGTTGGGATGATGTTGGGGAAATAACAAGAGTTTTAGTCGTTCAGGTTACATTGGTTAACATTAGCTAACGTAGACCAGTCTTGGGTGTGGATTTGCCAGCCATGAGCAGTCGCGTGATTCAATGCAGTGATTCATTCAGTCTCATGCGCAGCAGACGGATCTGCTATCTGATACGCCGTTGAGTTGAGGGTTCATGAGTTCATGTCTGCTTCATGTCTGTGATCACGGTGTCACCCCTGGGCACGTTTCGACAGCCGGTAGACTGAGGAGTGAAATGTTGTGGGTGGAGGCAGCGATTGTTTCAGCAGAGAGAGTGTGTGTGCTTGTGTGCTCTCTTCTGAATTGATGTATGATGAGGTTACAGTGAAGTCAGATTGCACATTCAATTTGGCATTCCAAAATTCGCAGAAATAATTTAAAATCTTGGTAAAAATGTCACCAGGTGTGTGAAGGCCTTAGATATGTGTGGGAAGTAATTATTTATTGGAAATTACGTAAAACTTACCAAGAAGGATGTCTGTTAAGTGATGTCTATATGAGTTGGCATGGATTGGTATCCATGGCAACAAATTAATTAGAAGACACGTAAGTCTACATGACAAAAAAGTGTGATGTGCCATATTCCCTGTGAGAGGGAGATGGGATGCAGTGTTTCAAATAAAAATTTTGTTTGAGGAGATTATGTTTTCATGTAGCACAGAAAAAGCATTTAATTCATTAATTTCATTTTGGACGTTTTGGCAGACGCTCTTGTCCAGAGGAACATACAGTGCTTGCTTACAATCTATTTATACAGCTGGGTATTGTAACGATTTCAGCAAGGGACACGGCAGCTGGTCAACCTCAGGCACAGGAAACGTGCAAAACAGGGAGACAGTGAGAGTGTGCGCTTCTTTTATGCCTGTGTCGAGGCTCCTTGGTCAGGTTCTGCACAACATGCATAGCAACATTTAACTGGCCAGGTTATGACCCAATCCCACTGATGACCCAGTCCCAACAACAAGTGCTTTGCGCATGAACTTGCACAATAAGCGGTGGCTAGCTACATAACTAGCCTTTGTTACTTTATTTTACTGAAGCAGTTGAAATCAAGTTCAAGGGTACAATAGCAGTGGCTCTACTGGGAATTTGACCCATAGCTACAAATCCAGTTCTCTAACCAGTGCTCTGCACTTTCACCCAGTGCATATGTCCTAACTGGTACCAGAGATTGAGGGAAAGAGAGAGGGGAGGAGGGTGGAGGCCTTTTCAGGAGGCTATTTATAGTGTGGAGCCGGGCCCAGACACTCCGCGTGGTCCGGGGGAGGACAGCCAGCACCGGGCCGACTGTTGAGCTCGCTGGACAGGTGAAATGTTGAGTGGTGTGGACAGGTGAGATGTTGAGTGGACTGGACAGGTAAAATGTTGAGCGTTGTGGACAGGTGAAACCAGCTGTGGAGAGAGCCTGTAAAGACCTGTCTGCTCCAGACCCAGCTGTGTTGTCAGTTGTCCTCTGGAGACAGTTGCTGAGTAATCCATAATTACATCATGTTACACTGCTTTTATTTGTCAGGCGCTTTTATCCAAACTGAAGTACAGTAAGTGCATACCGAAGGTCATCGGACAACATTGATCAGTTAAAGCAGGTTCACCCGAGACGCACGGTAGTGCCATCAAACACCGCGGGCGTTGGTGAAAAACGAGTTAATCGGGGATCAGAGCTGTACTCTCCACTCTAGAGCAAAGCGCAGGTCGTAGTGGCACTGCCATTTGAGCTCCGGCCCGTAGATTAGCCTCTGTTGCCGAAATGCGTTTCTCACTGTCAGTATTAACACAACACTCACTCGCCCAACACTCGCCCAGTCTCCTGACCTGCTTGAGTGTGTCGCTGCATTAACAGCTCGTGAAACTTTTTTTTTTTTCTTGGGTTTTCCATTGTCCTTTTTAAAAGTTTCATTGCAGTACCTCCTACTGTATTTCATTCAGTAGTTTATAATTCAGTGGTATGGCCCCCGTTCGCCCCCATCATAATTTAAGTCCATTACTAGTCCAGTGAAGGGAGGAGTTTCCTGTGGTGTTTTTAGCCCAGGGGGTCTGATTGAGTGCTAACGCCTTCTTTCTCCTGGAAGTATCCGAGCGAGAGAGAGGCCAGCGAAAGAGGACCTGGCACCGGGACCCCAGCAGGTGCCGGACCCCCCCTCTTCCAGGAGGCACCCCCAGGTTTGGGCTCCCTACATGGGGAGCTCCGCCCCCCTGAACGTGGTGTCCCCCCCTGACCCCGGGCAACAGGCCCCCATCGGCCCGGCCCCCGCCACCAGACCCGTGCCAACGGGGATCACGGCGGCGGTGCGAGAGATAGAGCCGCCCAAACGGAGGAGGAGCCTGGACCCCGCCCACTCCCGTGACCACGCCCGCAGGCAGACGGAGGGCGTGGTGGTGATCCGCCAGGGCGACTTCCCGACCCCGGCCGGGCCCGTGGCCACGACCCGCGAAATCGAGCGTCCCAGATGGAGGCGGAGCATGGACCCCACTCGTTACCACACCCACGCCCAGGACCGCGCCCAAGACCACACCCACACCCACGGCCACGCCCAGGACCGCGCCCGTGAGCACACCCACGGGAGCAGGCCGGAGGGCGTAGTGGTGATCCGTCAGAGCGACTTCCCCACACCAGCTGGGCCTGTGGCGGTGACTCGCGAAGCTGAGCAGCCCAAATGGAGGCGGAGCATGGACGCCACCCACGGCCACGCCCACGGTCACGCCCACGGCGACCGGCGAGAGGGGGGGGGCGAGCTCCGCGAGAGAGACCCCTCGGTGCCGGCCGAGCCGGCGACGGCGCAGGAGGCGGAGCCGCCCGACCCGAGTCGCCACGCCGACCCAGACCACGCCCACGGCGGCGGCTGGCGGGAGGGGGAGGCGGAGGAGCAGGGGGTGGGCGGGGTCCACGCGGAGGGGGAGGGCGGGGTCCGCGCGGAGGGCCTGCTGAAGAGCCGGAAGGCGGTGCTCCCCTCGGAGGTGCGCCGCAGGGAGAGGAGCGTGGACGACGTCCACCGCGGCCACCACAGCGCCCCCCCCAGGGACGGGCCAGGGGGGGGGCGACGCCGGGGTCCCGACGGCGAGGAGGATCCGCCCCAGCCCCCGGTCCGCCTCCGCAGGGCCACGGTCTCGCCCGTGGCCCGGAGCGAGGGCGGCGGCGAGGGCGGCGGCGGGGGCGGGGGCGGGGGCGAGCTGTCGCCGGGGCGACACAAGATCCGCACGCGCTCCATGTCGGACATCGGCGTGGTGCGGCGCTCGGCGGTGTTCCGCAGCCTGGAGCGGGCCGCCAGCAGGGAGAGGCTGCAGCCGCCGCCGGGCCGCGAGCCGGGCCTGGCCAACGGCGACGCCGCCGCCGACATCGGCACCCTGGACACCCGCGTGTCCGTCGCCCAGCTGCGCCACTCCTACCTGGAGAGCGCCAACAGGAAGCCCGAGCTGTAGGTGGAGCGCGCGGGGGGGACGCGCATGAACTTCCTGCGGGCGGCCGTTGCGTGTGTGTGTGTGTGTGTGTTTGCTGGGTTACTAAGGCTTCGTTTGAACCCCTGAACCCCTCTGAACCCCAGTGCTGGTTCACTTCTGTATCCGTATCACTGCATGTAGAACACTCATCAGCCAGTAAATGCAACACAGATGAATCATGATAAAGGGAAAAGCTGTCCAGTGTTCCTCAAGTCCATCCATCACACAGACAGGTCGACCAGGTAGGTCTTTGTCAGGTGGATGTGGAACTACCTGACAAAGACCTACCAAGGTGGTGCAGGCAATGATATAGATTTGTGGGGCAAGAAACTGGATTTCCTTCTTGTGAGTCCTATAGTATCACATTGCATATGTAGATCACACATACATGCATAGTCTGTGGCTTGTGAATATCACAAATGTCTGGTCAAATGAATGATTGGGGTGGTGAAATGATTGAAAGCTAATGTTGGCATGACATGCCTCATTGTGCCCTATGTGGTGGAATTCTGGGCCCCCATATCTAACCCTGAATTATGTGTGTGTGGGATTTATTTTGCATGGTGGCTAACAAGTTTGGGCCATTCGCCGGGCGGCTCAATCGGAGCCCCCCGCCCCCCCCCCACCCCACCCCCCGTGTGTGTGTGCTGGCCGTCTCTCGAGAGGGCGTGGCTGGTAATGGTGGGACGGGGTCACCGTACCCCCCCCCCCCCCCCCTGCTAATGGTGCCGAATTAGCCTCTTGACTCGCACGTTATCGTGCATGATGTCTGCTTG
Source organism: Anguilla pacifica (assembly GCA_039654925.1). Classification (NCBI taxonomy): domain Eukaryota; kingdom Metazoa; phylum Chordata; class Actinopteri; order Anguilliformes; family Anguillidae; genus Anguilla; species Anguilla pacifica. The sequence continues at coordinate 3,279,636 of CM077291.1, read as the reverse complement.
GCTCCCGTCCCGATTGTGAAAGGGAAGGAGTGACCCACTGGGAGGTTTGGTTTGCGTTTGGAGAAGAAGTGCAGTCTGTACTTTCCTCTCATGCTGTCTCTCTCTCTCTGCTCGGTTTTGTCCCCCCCCGCTCCCCCAAACCTCTCCCCCACCCCTCCCTCGGTGGGAAAGGGAGGTGAGGGGCGAGCCGGCCGGCCTGGACGGGGAGGCGGGCGGGAGGGGGGAGTGGGAGAGGAGCTCCCGTAGGCCCAGGCTGTACATCGCCCCCGGCGACGATCGGAAGACCTGCGAGCGGTTCAGGACTCAGCCAATCACGTCCGCTGAGCGCCTGGAGACGGATAGGTAGGCCGCATGAGTGCTGAATCATGCCCCCCCCCCCCCCAAATGAGGGGGGGTCAGGCAGGTGCTGGGGGTTCGAGTACCAACCCAAAGCATGGTGTGTGGAAGAGTGATCGTGTCGATCTTTTCTCCCCCCTCGAAGAGTGTGTGCATTTGGAAGGGGGAGGGTGCTGCTGGTGTTTGTAGTGATGTTGAGGTGAAGGTGGGGTGTGTGCAGATGGGGATTGGGAGGTGGTGGTGGGGGAGGGGAGGTACTGGAGGGGTGGGGTTGGTGTGTGCATTTGAGGGGTGGGGTTATTGGAGGAGTTGGGGTGTGCATTTGGGAGGGTCCAGTTTGGGAGTGAGCCAGTGGGGGGTTGTGGGTGATGGAGGGTGAGTTTTAAGGTAATTCGAGGGTGAGATTTATGGTGGTTGGATGGCGAGATTTAAGGTGGTTGCAGGGCGAGATTTAAGGTGGTTGCAGGGCGAGATTTAACGTGCTTGGATGGCGAGATTTATGGTGGTTGGATGGCGAGATTTAAGGTGGTTGCAGGGCGAGATTTAAGGTGGTTGCAGGGTGAGATTTAAGGTGCTTGGATGGCGAGATTTAAGGTGGTTGCAGGGTGAGGTTGAAGGTGGGTGCAGGTTGAGGTTTGAGGTGATTGGAGGAGCATGTGCATTTTGAATGTGTGCCATTTTGCTTTTGGGAAAGGGCACGTTTCCCAGAAGCCTGACGGGTCTGCTTAACATACGCCAGTGTTGGGCATGCGTCTAACCAATCACTGGTCTGTACTGTAAGTGGTGTTCCAGCTAGAGGTCACTGATCTGGGGTACACCCATGGTTCCCCACGTTCTCCACGGTTCCCCAAGTTCTCCATGTGTTATCCATGAATCTTCTGGCTCAGCATGTGTCTAAGTGATGGTGGTGAGTGTGTTAAGGTGCAATGCTCCCAAATGCTGATCCTGGATCTGTACAAGGACTAAATGTACCCAGGAAAGACCTGACCACAGGTGTGGGTGTGTTCTCCAGAGAGGGTGAAAGAGGTCCACAGGCCATGGGTCATGTGACCCTGGCAGAAGCATCACAATGGTGTACGAATGTCACCAGCTTAACTCTGGTTTAGTGCTGGTCTACTCTGGTCAAGGGACGATAGAAGCAACCGACCATTTTAAAGGTCAGATCTGTCGATGAGAAACGTACCTGTGTGCTCCTAACCTCCTTCGTTCTGAAGCATCCGGCCTGCTGTGTGTTTTCTTTCATGGTCTAACCTCAGTCTCCCCGTCTCTGTCGCGTAGCGGTCTGTAAAAGGCGTAGGTTTGCGTGCGCTTCTCTTCCGGCTGCCAGAGGTGACCTGCTTTTCTTTATCGTCCTGCAGGTCCTGTCTGAGTCCATCGAACCTGCAGAGCACAGAAGGTGAGTGACCCGTTTCAGTGTCAAAGTCGAATCTGGCGACCGCCCGCCCATTCTGCGGGCTGTAAAAGTGGAGATTCGCGCTCGCGGTAATGACACGTTCTCCTGTGAGGTGGCGCTGTTGAGCCTCTCAGGAAGAAGAGCCTCAGGGTAAATATTCCAGCGGAAGCCCTAATTGACGAGCATCTGCTCGAGCACAGGACCGTTTCAGATTTTAAACAGGACTGGCAACCCAAAGGGGTTTTTTATAGCCTAATTTGCAGTAGCTAACTGAGGCAGTTATTCAAGTTTAGCAGTTTACACGTCTCCTCCTTTGATGGGATATGCTGCAGGGAACGTGGGGTGGGGGTGGGTGGGGGGTGGTTCCATCAATGTCGTTTGATGCTAAGAAAGATGAAAGTTCATTTTCTGGGGTTCTGCCATTTCTTTTGGAATAACACTTCTTCACACTGAGCATCGTTCAATAACTCGGATCAAGTGCCTTGGAAACTTGCCTGCCAGTCGTATGCTCCTAAACAAGCCAAATCAATATGTCTTATTAAGCACAATCTAACTTTTACATAATAAAGCTCCAAGTATGCCACAGATGTCTTGGTAGATGCTGCATGTCCGTTGCAGGAAGGACACGCGGATGTAGAGCAGATTCAGGCTACGTGCTGGCTGACCTGTCATTAGTGTCACACCCCACTCTCTGCCGATATACTTGAATGTATGTGGAAAAGGAAAAAGTGGGTAAATGTAAAAGCTGAACGAGAATGGTGTAAGTCAGATAACACCGTAACAGGCTGCCATGATGAAGCAGATGTGAAAGGGGAAAACAGCGAGGAGTTCTCCCATCTGGTAACAGTTAGACTGAGTACTTAATCCGGATCATTCTGTGACCGTTCTGAAGCTCTGGACCGTGAGTTTGTTTCCCTAACCCTCTTGTGGGTTACGGGTCTGTGCGCTTCATTTAGTTTTGGGGTTTTTTTTCTCTCTCTCTCTTTTTCCATTGCATTCTTTTCTTTTCTCTCGCAGCGAAGACTGTTGTTGGATGATTTGTTTTTCTTGGTGTGCCGTCATTTTTCCCTGTGAAGTTATTTCGCTGGCTTGGTGAGGGAGTCTGTTCCCCCTTCTGGTGGTAAAGGTAAAGATTTTCTTTCTTTCCTTTCAGTGGATGAAGAGAAGCTGGATGAGAGGGCCAAGCTGAGCGTGGCAGCAAAGAGGTCCCTCTTTCGGGTACTGACCCCCCCCCCCCCCCCCCACATCCCACCCCACACCCCCCCCATATCACAGATACATGCATGCAGACATGCAGACACAAGCACACGCACGTACAAACATGCGCATACACATGCTCTGATACGCACACACACACACAGACACATGCAAGCACACGTGCACATAAACACACACACAGGTCCCATATTCCATGCCAGCATAGTCCATGACAGAACAACCCCCCCCCCCCCCACCCTATCAACACCGCATTCCTAGCCCCTGACTCATTTTAAGGGCCTCCCCGTTTGGGTTTGGGGGCTGTCAGAACGTCCCAAAACCCGTGGGATGATTTCGACCGGCCTCACATTCCAAACCTCTCCCCCATATTACCAAGGCATTTCCCAGTGACTCCCACCCAAAGTCAAGGCCACACAGGGGATTATGGGTAGAAAAGGGCAACTTCCTGTCAAGTTCAGTGATGAGAGTTATAACGCAAAACATAATGGTGAGAACCGGCCATTCAGCCCAACAATACTCACCATTTTCCTGACTAAATTGTACCCAGGGATCTGATTTCCTACGGACTAGATACTGGAGCATCTAACACTGCCCATGAAGCCGAGTATTGAAAATTTCTGGCTCTAATACTTGACCTGACAGAGTTATGTGGGGAGTAAAGATGCTTTTTAAAGATGTTTTAAAAATATAAACACCATTGTCTATCAGGAAGGGTTGTCATTCATTTTAAGTGTCAGTTATTGCTGGGATGCTATTGGTGCATTCCCAGATCTCTCATCTTCCAGGAAGTAGAAAAGTAACCATAGAAGCGCAGCCTCATACACTTAGGACAGCGTGAGGCATTTGTTCTCCCTCTCTCACCCCCACCCCCCCCCCTTCTCCCCCCCCCCCTCCCATTGGTCCCAGGAGCTGGAGAGGAGCACAGATGGGGGGGTCCCCAAACCCCGGTCCCGAAATGCGGCGGTGGAGAGGCGGCTGAGGCGGGTTCAGGACCGCTCCCACACGCAGCCCGTCACCACACAGGAAGTGGTCATCGCCGCCACGTAAGTCCCCGTATCGGTGGGTTTTCATCAGGAACAGCCCCCCCCCCCCACCCTGTATTTGGGGGGGGTGGGGGTTGCTATGGAGATGTTCTTCCCGCAGGTTTGTCACATATAAAGCCACAGCCTCAGTATCATGGGACTGGGGAGTTCCCCTTTTCAGAGGGGTTGCTGGATATGGCAGCTGCTTGAAGCCGTTCCAAGTCAGGACTGAAAATGAGCCTTAAATCTGAGCTGCACCACCCCACCCCACCACCCCCCCTCCCCATCACCCGATCACCCCCCACCCCCACCACGGCTTCAGACAATGGCATGTTTACTTTATGGGGATGTCTGACCTTTGACCCCTGTAATTTGGTTCAGGTGCAGAGCTAATTGTGATACTCAAAAAATTCTGGTTGTGAATGAAATAACGTTAAAGGAAGAGAGAGCTCTTTGACAATTACGTATATGTTTTTACCATTCTTTCTGAGCCTGACTAGCTTTTATATTCGAAGCCAACGCAGAGCCTCCTGATCGTATGGATATTCAGAGTGCAAGGGTGACAGGCCTAACTGTGGAACAGTGTTTTGGCAGGAGGAGTCAGTCCTTCTGTCATTGCCATCGGCTGACCAAGTTGCTTTTTAAATGTTAATTTGCACTTTGATTTAATCCTTCTGTTTATCTCCCTCTAATCTTTAACCGTCACAGACAGCTGACAATTTAGGAATAATAATGATCTTTGATGATCTATTTTATTTTATTTTTTTACCCCACCCACTCTCTGCTCTGTGTGCAGTGCCCCCCCCACCCCGTCCTCACCCCCCACCTCAGCCCGCGTCCCCAGTCCCACAGTAACCAGCAGCGCAGTGACACACTTCAGGTACTGGGGACACGCGTGCATGCGTGCGTGTGTATGTGCATGTGTATGCGCGTGCGTGCATGCGCGTGTGTGTATGCGCGTGCGTGCTTGCGTGTTTGTGCATGGAGCACGTTGGCATCCCCCCTGCCCCCCGTCCCCCGAAACCCTGACTAATCGCGCTGAAATTCCAGGGTCGCACGAGCACTTCCTGCTTCCTGTTTACCATTTAACAGTTCGGGTTTTCTGGGTACTGTGAACAACTGCCATGGGGTAATGCATGGTTCTTGTTGTCATGGAGATCATGTTTTACGATTTGATTTGTCGATGTTCATGTAAGAATTCTGCTGAGAATTGTTAAGTGTGTATCAATAATTATGTTCAGTCATTGCACACGGATAAATTTGTCAAAACTGATACTTCATTGTTCCCTCTGAGTCCAAATGAGTGGTTTGGCTCCACAGCGCCCTCTGCTGTCCGACAGAAGTCCCACACTCAAATTTCAAAGCTGCTTTCCTTTTTTTTTTTTTGCACAGGCATGGTGTGGTATTTCTTTCCTTTTTTTATTAGAAACGATTTTTAAGTGTGCTTTGAGGAAAATAAACGTGCCGATGCTGTCTTAAGTCATGATTTTTGTGTAATTTTCCCGAATCTCAGCCCACCATATTTACAGAAAAGCACACGCAGCTCATTTTAACAGTGCCCATTTTAACGGTGAGAGACGGGCGGACTGTAAATGTCAGAGGTGGGGCGTGTTGAGTCAGTGAGGGCTCACATGTCAGCCCCCCCGGGTAACCTCACGTGGGGGTCTGATTTTCGACTCACGCCCAGACGCTGAGGCCCGTAAACCCAAAACTCGACCCGGGGCGAGCCGGTCTCTCTCGTCTCTCCGCTGCAACCGAAGACGTTTGACCCCCGGTCCCGTTCGGAGGTGCCAGGGGCTCGGAGTATCACCTGCTGCCACAAACCTCGTCACTCGACGTCTAACGAGGCTATCGCTTAACGTGTTAGCGTCTTACTGAGGCTAGGGCTTAACACGTTAGCGTCTTACTGAGGCTAGCGCTTAACGTGTTAGCGTTTAAGGTGGCTAGCACCTAACGTGTTAGCGTCTTACTGAGGCTAGCGCTTAACACGTTAGCGTCTTACTGAGGCTAGCGCTTAACACGTTAGCGTCTTACTGAGGCTAGCGCTTAATGCGTTAGCATCTTACTGAGGCTAGCGCTTAACATGTTAGCGTCTTACTGAGGCTAGCGCTTAATGCGTTAGCGTCTTACTGAGGCTAGCGCTTAACACGTTAGCATCTTACTGAGGCTAGCGCTTAATGCGTTAGCGTCTTACTGAGGCTAGCGCTTAACGTGTTAGCGTCTTACTGAGGCTAGCGCTTAACGTGTTAGCGTCTTACTGAGGCTAGCGCTTAACACGTTAGCGTCTTACTGAGGCTAGCGCTTAACACGTTAGCGTCTTACTGAGGCTAGCGCTTAACGCGTTAGCGTCTTACTGAGGCTAGGGCTTAACACGTTAGCATCTTACTGAGGCTAGCGCTTAACACGTTAGCATCTTACTGACGCTAGCGCTTAACACGTTAGCGTCTTACTGAGGCTAGTGCTTAACACGTTAGCATCTTAATGAGGCTAGCGCTTAACGAGGCTAGCGCTTAACATGTTGGCATCGAATGAGGCTAGCGTTTAACATGCTAGCGTCTAATGGGGGTAGCACTTAATACGTTAGAGTCTGATGAGGCTCACGCTTAACACGTTAGCGTCAGGGGTGTTCAGTCTTATCCGAAAAGGGCCGGTGTGGGGGCAGGTTTCCGTGTTTTAGCGCAGCACTACGACACCAGATTCAGCTGATTTAACCAATCGTGGTCTTCAACCAAGACCTTGATGAGCACAATCAGGCGTGTGGGTACTGGGCTGTAAGCAAAGCCTGCTCCCACACCAGCCCGTTTCAGATAGGATCAGGACTCCCCGGATTTAAGGGCTCTAATCTGATTTCTTTCTGCCGTACCACAGCCTGGGTGGTGAGCTTGCGTCAGTTTCTGCTCTAATCGCTTCTGATCTGACTAATCTGTACTAACACCGGCAGCAGACCTGGGGCGAATGCTGTATGGTAGTACTACTGCAGACATTTCGCCCCTGTGCATCATGGGTAATGGCTGAACATCCCATATCTTGAATGTGTTCAGGGGAAAAGGAGGGTAAGGAGGAAATAAAAAAGAAAAATGTCTCTACACGTGTGGGCTAAGAGGGCAACCAGGTATGCTCACAAATAAATACCTTTTTTTTTTTTTTTGAAGTTGCTTAGTCCGGTCTCAAAGTTAAGAGCCAACGGCATGAAATCCCTAATTTCTCTCTAATTGGTGTAGTTCAGACCTTCAATCACAGCCAGTCACATATCCCATGAACTACAGAGGAAAAGACCAGGAGCAGTGGCTACATCTGCACGATCCCAGCATGCAACTCACTCGCACGTGTCTCATACAGGCAGTGTGGAACTATAAACATGTCCCGCCTTATAAAAGGGAACTGGCTTGCCTGTCAGCTAAACAGCATGTCTTTAACCCCTTGAAGAGTATGTTTTTTTGGAATGTTTTTTTATTTTTATTATTCAAACTCAATGTTCTAGAACTTTGTTGCTTTCAGTCACCAGCAGTGATTGTTACATCAGCATTGGAATGTTCAGTTAAGAACATTCTAAATCACATATTTATTTACCTCATGCCTTAAAGGGTCAATACAGTTTTGTCCTATTGGTTCACAGAAGGCCTGGTGTGGCTGTGGGCACTAAAACGACTTGTTTAACTAATCAAGGTTTTCACTGAGGAGCATGATTGGTTGATGAGTTACAGATCAACCAATGATGAATAAAAGCCTCGATCCACACCAGACCATTTTGGGTGACACTGCTTTAGTCTGTGTGCACCCCAGTTAATGTGTTCTGTCCCCCCCACAGTCTGCAGGCCTCGTCCCAGAAGGGTTCGGTGGCCCGAGAGTCCTCCCTGGGGAAGGAGGCGGAGGAGGCGCGCTCCCTGGGGGCGGGGCCTGGCGAGCAGGGCCCGGAGGAGCCCGACCTCTCCACCCTCAGCCTGGCGGAGAAGATGGCGCTCTTCAACCGCCTCTCGCAGCCGGCGCCGGGGCGGGGCCAGGACGGCGCCAGGGCCGACGCCCGCCAGCGCAGATCCCACGCCCGCTTCCAGACCCAGCCAATCACGCTGGGAGAGGTGGAGCAGGTGCGTTGCACATGCAGGGACGACGGATTATACTGCTAAATTTCTGCATTCTTCACTCAAAATTGCACTCACAATCCAGTACGCACACTTAGTGTTTATTAAATAGCTCCTATTGGCTTGGTGGGTTGTCAATCAGGTGAATAGGTTTTTGTTTTATTTTCAGTCACTTGCTAATAATCTCCTAATCGGTGTTGATCATGGAAATTTGTGGAACCCTTTGATCCCTCAGATACTGTTGCCTTCTGGGTATTCTCGTGCAGGCAGTGTTTTCCACAGCGGGTGTTCCTGCTGTTGGCGTTTTATTGTGATGTCACAATGCCCTCTCGCCCTCTGTTCATGAGGGAGATGAATGTCCTGCTGTTGGCATGTTATTGTGATGTCACAAAACCCTCTCGTTCTTTGTTCAAGGGAGAGATAGATGTCCTGCTGTTGGCGTGTTATTGTGATGTCACAAAGCCCTCTTGCCCTTCCTTCAAAGGGGGAGGAAATAAAGTTGTGCAATGAGGGATTTCCTGTTGGTTCCCAGCTCCATGTCAGAAGTGCTTTCCTGCTGGGTGAACACAACACACTTCACGTTGTGCAACCCTTAACTTGTGAGGTTTCTAGTTCAAAGTTACAGCACAAAGATGCATTAGGCCTCTGAGACATCGTGTATCACATAGATTTAGAAGCTTCTGAAATGTTGGCTGTGTTGGGTGCATATTAAGCAATATTGTTTGTATTTTCTTATGTAAAACTAGGTGCCTCTATAATACATAATTAATTAATTCACAAAGTCAATCGCAATTTGTGGATAAATGCTTAATATGCCCAACCCCCAAACCATATTACATTACCTGGGTTTAGCATACACTCTTATCCAGAGCGACTTACACAACTTTTACACGGCATTTACATTGCATCCATTTACACAGCTGGATTTATACTGAAGCAATGCAGGTTCAAGTAACTTTTCTCAAGGGCACAACAGCAGTGTCCTACCTGGGAATCTAACCAGTGACCTTTTAGATTACACGACCGACACCTTGCCCATTACACTACACTCTTCCTCACCCTGGTGCCGCGGCTGAAGCAGTTCAAGTGAACCTAGCCTGTCTCTGGCGCAGGACGTAGCCCCAGCAGAGCCCGTCCCATTGGCTAACGGCCCCTTAGCCCAGCCGCAGAGAGACGCTAACAGTGAGAAAGTAAGGAGCGTCCGTCCGTCCGTCCGTCTGTCTGACTGGTGGTGCTTGGCGTTTGGCATCCGATGCATTGTACAGCCTGGCCCCCGGGACTCCCTGATCTGTACCTCCCCAAACCCCCCCCCGCCCAGTGGAAGACTTGGGGTACAGATCATGAGATTCCACGACCGGAAACCTTCGCCCCCCTGGCCACCTCTAGAACCACACAGTGGCTGCCTTGTGTTTTTGAAGCGATAGCCAATTGGCCAATCAGAATACTACACATCTGTGTGGTTATGTCATGCCAAAAAGATGGAAATAAACTTTGGAATGATTTTTGAATGAATAAACTTTTGGGATGGCTTTGCTTTGGACGTGTGATACTTTTGATTGAGTCATAATTGCCCCCTTGAGGACATATTTATGTATTTGTTTGTTTTATTAGAATTTTATTTGGCTTGTATAGACTCTTCGGTTGTGTGCTTTGTCACTCCTGAGATGAACGTGAGCATGCCGGTATGAAGCTGAAGTGTTATTTCTGCTGTGATGAAGATGACCAGGGGATGGGACGCCATGCGTTTCCTCCCTGACAGGAAGTGCGGTTTGAATGTGCGAGCTTTGTCAAGAATAACGTCTTTACCCTGGAGTGTGTGCTGGTTTTGCTTTGGGCTAAAAAAACCAGCACCTGGAAAGGATTCCTTTTAAAAACCATCAGTGACTTGGTTTTGAATTTTTTGTTTTTGTTACCTCTGTGATGCTTCAGGTTTTGTCTGGCTTGTGTTGACGTTTTCCCTTAGGGGAGAGTAATGCACTTTGCTTCATAGCGGATGGGTCCTGAAGCCGATGGTTCCCTCTGTCTTTGTGTAAATGAATGGCAAAGCCAAAGACGTCACTTTCAGAGTCAGGAACACAAGGACCAGCCTTTTGAATAGTCTGGCTAAGTGCTCCTTTGAGTGAGTGCGTATGGGCTTTAATACAACGTGACTTTAAATAGATGGACTGGTCTTTGTCTCGGTATCTATTCAGAGCAGGTCCTGCCCCATCATGTCTATATCAGCGCTGCTGATTTTAATGTAAAATCATCTGGAAATGTAATCTGGTGTTTTTTGGGGGGGGTTTTTTGTGTGTGTTCTGAAAGTGATGTCTTTACATTGAGAATTGCGTGGATGATGGTTGTCTATCCATCCATCCATCCGTTATCTGTACTCGCTGACTCCTGGTCAGGGTCGCAGGGCGTGCTGGAGCTTATCCCAGCATGCGTTGGGCAAGAGGCAGGAATACACCCTGGACAGTTGGCCAGTCCGGATGATGGTTGTGATGCCGTTTATTTTTTGGTTGAGGATTAATTTGCATATTTGAAGATTGTAAGTCTAATATAGCCAGTATCCTATTTAAATTTAATATTTAAAAAAATTTTAAGCATTCATTTCCAGCCATCCTGTTCTCTGTGAATGGACAGGGTCCAGGCATGTCACCCAGCTGCACTGGTTTTGTAAAGGTGCCGTTTTTGCTAGCAGCAGCTGGAGTTGTAGTGCATCGTCATGACCAGAGGGGGCGCTCCGCATGGCATGTGATGACATGTAACAGCAATCGAGTCGGAAGAGGCGGAGTGCTTACACTGTCTATACGGCATGATGAGTCTACTGGTGTCTGACCTCACCCCCTGTTTGCCCCCCCCCCCCCCTCGGGTTCCACAGCTGCAGAATGGAGGCGGGGTTAAGATGGGGGCGCTGTCCGCCTCCGTGGTCCGATCCGCCACGACCGGCACGGTCTCCACCGCCCACGCTGGCGAGATCCACCTGGGCAAGTCCACCGCCGTCGTCTGCCCCCCCCAGCCCCCCAGCCGCGGGAAACGGGACAGAGCTGTCGCCAGGCAACAGGGTCTGATTGACATTAGCATGACGAGCACTGCTGTCGCCGAGCCCCGCCCCCAGCCACTCTCAGAACTCCGCCCCCAGCCACTCTCAGAGCCCCGCCCCCAGCCTCTCACAGAACTCCACCCCCAGCCTCTCACAGAGCCCCAACCTCTGCCTCTCTCCGAGCCCCGCCCCCAGCCTCTCACAGAGCCCCAACCTCTGCCTCTCTCAGAGCCCCGCCCCCAGCCTCTCACAGAACTCCGCCCCCAACCTGTCACAGAGCCCCGCCCCCAGCCTCTCTCAGAGCCCCGCCCCCAGTCTTACGTAGAGCCACAGCAGTCAGAAATCAGGCATTATGGCTCAGTGCCAACCAACCGGAGATGGGAGGAGGAGAGAAGAGTGAGGGAGGAGGAGGAGAGAAGAACAAGGGAGGAGGAGGATAGAAGAACAAGGGAGG
>CM077291.1:3225609-3263109 GCA_039654925.1 Anguilla pacifica | reverse complement strand
GATTGGAAGAACAGGATCAACAGGAAACAGGAAGTGGTGAAGGCAGCCTCCACAGAGGGTCAGGCCCCGCTGTGGGAGGTGGAGCAGAGCGTAGTGCGAAAGGTGAGAGAACGTGCCTCAGTAGTCAGCCATGGGAGAGAAGCACGATAGCACGAGAGCAGCACGTTACCACATGGACACAATGTTAGCATGTGAGCTGCACGTTAGCAAACTGGCACAATGTTAGCAAGTGAGCAGCACGTTAGCAAACTGGCACAATGTTAGCTAGTGAGAAGCACATTAGCAAACTGACACAATGTTAGCTAGTGAGAAGCACGTTGGCAAACTGACACATTAGTAAGCGAGCACCACATTAGCAAACTGACACAATGTGAGCAACTTAACACCATATTTAGCAAATTGGATATGTTGGAAAAATTTGCAAATGTGTTAAACAGTTGAAAACGTAGAATCTCTGAATGTGTAAATGTAAATGGCTTATGTTTGGATTCAGTTTAAAAAAAAAAAAAAAACAGGCTTTCGCTTGCTCTGTGTTTGACTGCTTCTGGCTGCGAATCCCCCTCCCCCCACGAAACATGCCCCATGTTCTCCATTCTTTCCCGCTCGTAGGAGGAAGCGGTGGTAATCCGTCAACATGCGGTGTCTGAGCAGTTCTGGGTAAGCTTTGAAAATGTGAAGAAAATTTTTTGAAAATGTGATAGCACTGTCTCGGTTTAGAAACCGGGGTCTGTCTTCAATGTTGCCAGCGGGAGGAATAAATTCCCCTTAAAAATCTCAAAACCCTCCATCTTCAATTGACTCCCACAGAAATTTTTCCCAATTTGTGATCATACCTCCTTAAAAATCCACCCTCTGTCAATGACTCCCATAAAGTTTTGCTGTAAAACTTCCATTGTGTTATTCAAAAGCCCCTGCATATAGGGTTAAATCCTCCAATCTGGCAACCCTGTCTGCCTTTTGAACAGAGAAAAGTGTGACTGTCTGTTACTGAACTCAAGGCCTTTTTTCTTTCTCTGCGTTTTAGCGTCATGGGACACCTAGCCCTGTTCTCTGAAAAATAAGCTGTTAAAAATTAAAGTAGTTTAGTTAGTTTGCAAAAACTAAATTAATAATTGAAAGATGTAAATTTTAAATGTAAAATATACAGGTACGTTTACCTGCCCTATATAGGCAGCTAAGCCCCTGCTAAATGCTCAGGGGTCACCCTTAGGTGAGCCAAGATGGCGTCTGAATGGATGTGATCTGAATCTGAGTTTGCAGTGTGTGCTCTGTCAAACTGAACAGATCAGCCGTATATGTCGTCTTCAGGCAAGCGAGTGTGAATATTAATCAGACCCAGGCTTTGCCAGACTGGGGCACTGTTCATTTCTCATTCACTTTCCAGTTACAAATCTACCATTCATCTACCATGCATGCAGGTAGCTGGCTAGTTTAAAGCAACTGCCCACATTCATTTCCTGCTGTGGTTAATTCTTGTACTTTCATTCCATTTTTTTTTTTTATCATTTGCTCACCAGCTTGCTAATGTGGTATCATCGGATGAGTTTACTGACAGATTGATTTTTTATCACCAAGGAAATAAACTATAGCAGCATAAAAGATTCTCATGGGCATATTTAGTGGCAATCTTAATTGATGTAATGCTTGAATCAATGTATTTATACATTATGAAAGCCGGTATGTAATTTCTTTTTTATGCAACTGTGCATAGATGTATATTGTGGTCTTTAGACCAGAATGCAATGCTGTAAAGTGTCCAAATCTCAGCTGTAGTTCACTCGGCTAACTGACATCGCACTCAGCACTGACCAATAAACCAGATTAATCGCATGCCCCCCCCCCCCCCCCCCCCCACACTTTTACCTGTACCTACTTGGAAAGGAAAGGGGTGTAAAAGTTAGTTACGTTAGTGCCACGAAAGTGCTCTAGTCTCCTTCAAAACCCTCGCAGCGGGGGGAAGGGATCTTTCACGAGGATGTTCACGGCACGTCCGTTTCCAAAGCAGGCCGACTGCATGCTGAAGACGTCCGTTTAACTGTCGTCAACTCATAATTCTCCATAAACCCCTTTAATTCTCACACTCACGCTCTCTTTCTCTCTCTCTGTTTCTCTGCTCCTGCTTTTCTGTCCGTCCGTCCGTCCGTGTGTCCCGGTTTTTTTGTTTGTTTTGTTGCGATTTTCCCGCTCCTGTCTGTAGGAACCTGTCTTTGCTTCCACTTACTCTCCTGCTGCTGTTCCCATTGGTGGTAAATGTCAGTATGTTGACCCCTATAGCCAGGTGAGCACCAGCACAGGGGGGAGGGGGGAGGAGGGGGGGTCGCCAGGGTTACCTGTCTGCCCGTCTCGTCTGATTGGCTGCCTCTGAAACGCTGGTCTGAGCCGGTGACTCCATGCACAGTTGCTGCCTGAAGGGGGACAAACATGAATATATACGGATACATATGCAGGGGGAGGGACAGAGAGAGGGGGAGGGGCAGAGAGGGAGAGGGAGGGACAGAGAGAGGGGGAGGGGCATAGAGGGAGAGGGAGGGACAGAGAGACTGAGACTGAGAGGGAGGGACATAGATAGAGGGGGTGGGGCTGAGGGACGGGGAGGGGCAGAGAAGGAGGGGGTGGGGCATAGAGAGAGGATGGGAGGGGCAGAGGGGGAGAGGGGGAGTGGGAGGGGGAGGGCAGAAAGAGAGGGGGGGCAGAGAGGGAGGGGGAGGCACAGGTGGAGGAGGTGGTGGAACGGAAGTTAAACACTAGTGGTGTGTAAGATGGAGAGACGGGGAGATCAGACACATTTGAATGTGTGAGATGTATGGACCCGCCCACAGAGAGGCCTTTCTCCAGAGCCCTAACACACTAACACCTTCCTGACACTCTGATGCAGAAGTGCCGCTTGTACGCTCAGTAAGATGAAGAGTATGTCCCTGCTCCTCCTCATTCTCTCAGTCAGTTTTTATTTGCTCATTTTACCTGGACTTAGTGGACTGAAGTGAAGGTTCTACCTCATCAGCGGCAGTTTGGGGATTGTGGGTTTTCCCCACAGCTTCAGTGAATTTAAGTAACGGATCTTGTTAAAAAAATAAATAAATAAAATGTGCAAGTTCAGTAACTGAAGTGACGAAGTGGTTTAAGAGATGGGTTTTTTGGGAAAGAAATGATGAATGATGTGTCTGGGGTTGCTCTGTCACTTATCAGTGTGTGTGTGTGTGTGTGTGTGCGTGTGAGCGCGTATGTGTGTATGTGTGTGTGCGCACATGCATGCGTGCGTATTCCTGAAGATCATGTTGGAGGCAAATACCAAGGACAATGAATTCCTGCAGTCAGCTTGCTGAATTAATCCTGCTCGTTGCTGGCACTCCCCTCTGCGTACACTAGATGGCGCCGTCGCTACTGGTCTGAGCTTGCTGCCGTACCCTCTGAGTTCTGTTTTTCACACCCGTGCTGTAGTGAGACTCACAGGGCAGATTAATTCATCAGCACCTCACGTCCCCGCAAAGCCCTTAGCTGTGTGTGAAATGGCCGTATGCTGCAGCGCTTCTTATTGAATCCTGGAGAACGGTCTCTGGTTTGTGACGTGTCGACTCGGTGGAGAGGGCATTCAAGGTTCCGATTGGTTTGAATGGGGAATGTGATGGTCCTGACACATCTTGGATCTGAAGTCCTGCAGGCCTGCTGTGTCTGCTGATTTAATTTTAATTCAATTTTTAATTTATTTATTGTCATTTTGCATTTAAGTGATTATGTCATTGACTGGCTAAATTACATGACATTACATGATATTTATTTGTCAGATGCCTTTTTTTTCCAAAGCGACGTACAATAAGTGCGTACCGAAGGTCATTGGAACAACTACAAAACACAGGTCTGATAAGGTGCAATCTACTCATAATGTAACATAGTTCTATACAAATCGTTTCTTAAGTCTGGAATGGACTGCAGAGAGGGAAGCAGACACGTTTAGATCCTCTGATGAGCGTGCTCGTTTGGCCACGTCGGTCCTTCTAGGGTTTCAGTTAGTGCCGCTTGTGTGGTCCATCTGCAACCTTTGACCTTTGACCTTTCTCTTGCCGCCCAGAGGACGAGCGAGGAAACTGAGGCTCAGATGACCGTGGAGGAGAGGAAGCGGCTGATCTCCGCGCGGGAGGAGGCGTGGCGGGCCAGGGGTCAGGGCGTGGCCAACGACTCCGGCCAGTTCACCGTGGCCGGGCGCATGGTCAAGAAAGGTCAGAATTCACCGAGCGCAGAGCCCCGGTGTTTTCTTACACCCATTGGCTGGAAAAAAAAATGAAAACAAAACATGGCACTTTTTCGTGATTTGTTTCGATTCGCAAGCAAGGACGCGCCTGTCCCGACTGCCATGGGTTCCTGATGTTTAGTCCAAACAGCAGTTCACTAGCGGACCGCTTCGGTGGGCCAACTGCGAGCCACGACCAATAGCCCAATTGGTGCCCGACCTCACTAACGCTCTTCTGGCTGAATGGAAGCAAATCCCTGCAGCAATGCTCCAACATCTAGTATAATACCTTCCCAGAAGAGAGAAGGTTGTTATAGCGGCAAAGAGCAGACCAACTCCATATTAATGCCCATAATTTCGGATGAGATTTTGGATGTCAGGTGTCCACATACCTTTGGCCATGTAGAGTACCTGTATATCCACGGATTGCTCTGGCCTCTGGTCGAAGGGTGTCCCTTTTTGGTTTTGAGGACATACGTTGCTGATCGGGTTCCTGTACAGGTTTGGGAGCCCCTGTGTTTCTCTCACGTGGGGACGCTCTTCATGTTCTTACGCCCAGCCTGGTTTCTGCTTGCAGGTTTGGCGCCCCCCGCAGTCACCAGCCCCGCCCTTTCTCCCGTCCCGTCCAAAACCAAGAGCACCAGCCCCGCTGTCACCAAGCCCCAGGAAGGTCGGAGTCGCAGAGTCTCCTCTCCTCTCAGTGTTCTTAGTAATGATTACGTTGTGTTGCTAGTGTGGATGTCAGTACTGTCCCTGGTGGCTGGTTTTCCATTTCTTTTAAAGTTATTTGCAAGACGGTTTATTTTAAACTTATCGTTTTTTTATCTCGTTTCCCAGAAATTGAAGCAAAGCCAGATCTGAACTTGGAATCCGACAAGAAGTTGGACAATTTGGAATCGTTCCTGGACCGATTGAACAGTAAAGGTAATTAACTCCCTGTAATCAGTGGTTAAGCGCTGATGAAACTTCAGTGGTCCTGTGTGGGTTTTTCTGACGTCTGTCCTCCCGGGCCCCACCTTTTGCGTCTGCCGGTTCAGTGTCTGTAAGTCAGGAGACGACGGTGACGGTGACCGAGAAGGCGGTGAAGGAGGTGATGAAGCTGGACGACGAAGTCTTCTCCAAGTTCTACCGGCGCGCGACGGCCGAGCTCCCCGAGGTCACCGGCAGGGTGGAGATCGACGATGACTTCGACGCCATCTTTGGTCCTCAGGCGCCCAAGTAAGGGAGCTTTCTTAATGTGCCTCTTCTGAAAAATCCAGAACCATCCTGAATGGTGGGTGCAGGGTTTTCCCTCTAAAATAATCAATTGAACAGATTTTGCCCCGAGTAAAGATTAGTTGATTGGTAGAGTCGGGTGTTCTTCACCCAAACTGGCCCTAACAAAGCACATCTCATTCAACAGCTAGAGCTCATTTGTCTAACCCTGTTCCTGGAGATCTATCGTCCCGTAGGTTTTCAGTCCAACCCTAACAAAGCACATCTCATTCAACAGCTAGAGATCTCGAGCTCCGAATTAGTCAGGTATGTCAAATTATGGTTTAAATGAAAACCTACAAGGATGGTAGATCTTCAGGAACACGATTGGTCAGCCCTGCTCAAACCTAGTGGATGGTAGATCTCCAGGAACAGGGTTGGGCAGCCCTGCTCTAGCTGTCGAATGAGGTGTGCTTTGTCAGGGTTGGATTGAAAACTGACAGGACACTAGATCTCCAGGAACAGGGTTGGGCAGCCCTGCTCTAGCTGTTGAGTGAGGTGTGCCTTGTTAGGGTTGGAGTGAAATCCTACAGGACAGTAGATCTCCAGGAACAGGGTTGGGCAGCCCTGCTCTAGCTGTCGAATGAGGTGTGCTTTGTCAGGGTTGGATTGAAAACCGACAGGACACTAGATCTCCAGGACCAATGTTGGTTACCCCCGATCTGTGGAAAGCCTGTAACCCGCAGCGATGCGCTGAAAGTGCTGTTTTGGTTTCCCCAGGCTGGTCTCGGCCGTGGTGCAGCATAAGCGGGCCGTGCGGCCGCTCCGGAATGTTCCGTGCTCCCGGAACCCGCTGAAGATCCTGGCGGCCCGGGAGGACATCCGGCAGGAGTACACAGAGCAGCGGCTCAACGTGGCCGTGCTGGAGTCCAAGAGGATCAGCACCGAGAAGAGTGAGTGACCCGCCGTCCGTCCCCGGGGACCGGGGGAGGGGACGCGCACGTGCTGCAGGGGCTTATGGGAAATCGTCCTTTGAGCTCCTGACTTGTGTGTGTGTGTGTGTGTGTGTGTGTGTGTGTGTGAACAAATACTAAAGCCTGATGGAACTTGTGCTATTAAAATGGGAGTAAATTAGCATTGTACAGCTGATATACAGTAAAACATGATGGTTATGCAGATAGTATATGAACAAGTCAACCTGAGCATGGTAAATCACAACTTAAGGAATTGCCAAGAATGTTTGTATGAACTTGAGGTGTGCGTGTGAGTGTGTGTGCGTGTGTATATGAGCGTTTGCGTGTGTACGTGTGTGTGTGTATGTGTGTGTATGAGCGTTTGCGTGTGTACGTGTGTGTGTGTGCGTGTGTATGAGCGTTTGCATGTGTACGTGTGTGTGTGTACGTGTCTTTTTTCTTAAACGGTGTCGTCTGTGCTGCAGTGACCAAGAGCTCAAGCTACTCGGAGGTGGCCCTGGCCGGCCTGGCCAGCAAAGAGAACTTCAGCAGCGTTAGCCTGCGCAGCGTTAGCGTCTCTGAGCAGACCAGCAACAACAGCGCCCTGCCCTACAAGAGCATCATGCTCATGCAGGTCAAAGGTAAGCCTGGCGGTGGCCCGGGGTCAGAGGTCAGTCTCCTGTGGTGGGAAATCTTCGCCCCGGAGCTCACGCATGAAACACTGTACTTGTGTGTGCAAGGGGCTAGAGGCAGGATAATGAGGACCAGTGCAGGGGATTTTGGGTATTCTTGCTTTATTCCTTCCTTCCTAACTTCAGCTGATGAGAGACCAGGTTGGCTGATGATTTAATGTTCTACTCACTGGCATTTAGACCTGTGATTTTAACTAATACTGCACCTTCTGTCTGTTAAACTGGGAATAGGGAAAGTGTGGGTAGATGGTAGATATTATGAGGGTAGAGATTTGGAGGAGGGGGGGTCGTGAGGGTAGGGGATGGAGGTTGTGAAGGTGGCAGTTGTGAGGGTGGTCGTCATGAGTGCAAAGGGTGGAGTTTGTGAGAGTGGAGGTTGTTGAGGGTGGACATTGTGAGAGTAGAGGTTGTGAAGGTAGAGGGTAGATGTTGTGAGGGTGGTGAAAGGATGGAGGTTGTATGGAAAGGCAGCAGTGGCATTTAAGGGTGGGGTCTTTGTTTTGTGTTTTGTGACTCCAGGCCGGAGGCATGTCCAGACTAGGCTAGTCGAACCCAGAGCCTCGTCCCTGAACAGCGGAGACAGCTTCCTGCTGGTCACACCGCAGAGCTGCTTCATCTGGAATGGGGAATTCGCCAATGTCATCGAGAGGGCCAAGGTTGGGTCGCTCTGGCAACGGGAGTTATTTTGGGAAGGGTAGGGGTGGGCAGGATGCCTGGCTGTTCTCCACGTCATCTCTGGAATTCAGTTGCAAGTCATGCAGTGTCAGAGGTGTAGGTACCGTTAGCTTTGTTACTCTGACTCTAGCCCATATTCACGTACTTTTCCCCCCATTTCCTCTGGGTGCCTCCTCATTGTTCCACCGCCAGGCAAACACCAGCTGTTCTCTATGATGTCATGAGAAGTCTTGTTTAATCTGCTGGGAATAACTTCTGTGCTGTATTTTCAGTTCTTATCGTCCCAAAGTCGGCCTGGGTGTATCCCACGCGTCCATTAAGCTTCCAACTTGTTGCAGCAACCAAATAGCTTCTGAATGGCAATAAAAATCTCTTTCATTCACTTCTTTGACTGAGAGAGTAATTTGTTTATTCACTGAAATTTTTTGACTCTTGTGGTTAATTACTCGGGTTGTTTATTAACGTTCGTCTTTAATTACAGGCCTCGGAGCTCGCTGCGTTCATCCAGACGAAGCGGGATCTGGGCTGCAAGGCGAGCGAGGTGCAGACCATCGAGGAGGGGACGGATGCCGGCAGTCGGGTGGCCGAGGAGTTCTGGAACATTCTGGGAGGGCAGACCGGCTATCAGTGTACGCGCAACCTTAGCATGGCAGCTACGCTCAACCTTAGCATGGCAGCTACACTCAATCTTATCATAGCAGCTACGCTTAGCGTTAGCATAGCAGCTACACTCAGACTTAGTATACTGTAGCAGCTGCACTCTGCCTTAGCATGGCAACTATACTCAGTCTTAGCATAGCAGCTACACATAGCCTTATCATAGCAGCTACACTTAGCCTTATCATAGCAGCTACATTCATCCTTAGCATAGCAGCTATGCTCAGCCTTTGCATGGTGTCTATGCTCAGCCTTAGCATGGCAGCTACACGTAGCCTTAGCATGGCAGCTATGCTCAACCTTTGCATGGCAGCTGTGTAGCACTGTATGATATTACAGCCCCAGGCGTGTTTTTTAGGTCTGTATGTGTTTTTAGGAATATTCACTAATTATACAAATGGCTGGGTTACACAAAGTAACCTAAACTGAATTTCTTAAGTAAAATATCCAGCTGTACAAAAATATTGCATGTAAAACTATACGCTGTGTAAGTTGTTCTTGGTAAGAGAATTTGCTAAAACTGGGGAAATATAAGCTATGTGGTGGTCAGCGGTTGCTGTTGCATGTTGATGTTTTGTAAGAGGAGCACTAAGATGGAAGCTATGTTGATGTTTTATAAGAGGAGCGCTAAGATGGAGGCTATGTTGATGTTTTGTAAGAGGAGCACTAAGATGGAAGCTATGTTGATGTTTTATAAGAGGAGCGCTAAGATGGAGGCTATGTTGATGTTTGTAAGAGGAGCACTAAGATGGAGGCTAAGTGGCTCCTCTTCTCTCCTCTCCAGCGGCGGGAAAGCCAGAGGAGGACGAGCTGTACGAGAGTGCCGTCGTGGAGACCAACTGCATCTTCCGCCTGGTGGAGGACAAGCTGGTCCCGGATGATGACTACTGGGGAAAAGCCCCCCGCATCGTCCTCCTGGACTCCAAAGAGGTCAGAGGTCACCATCTCCCCCCCCCACTCCCAAATCCACCCTATAAAATCCTTATCTTAAACAATTTGTATTTCCTGATCAGTCGAGAACAAGGAGGAAAAATCCTGTCCCTGGCGGTGTGTTTGGGGTTCCCAGCCTTGCTCTCTGCTGCCCCCTGCAGGTCCTGGTGTTTGATTTTGGCAGCGAGGTGTACGTCTGGCACGGGAAGGACGTGACCCTGGCGCAGAGGAAGGTGGCCTTCCAGCTGGCCAAGCACCTGTGGAACGGCACCTTCGACTACACCAACTGTGACATCAACCCGCTGGACCCGGGGGAGTGCAACCCACTCATACCCAGGCAGGTCACCTCCGTCCTGGGCCGGAGTCTGAGCAACACCCCCTCCAACCTAACCCAGAACCCTCCCCCATCTGGAGTACCTTCTCATATTTTTAGACTAATTTCAAAGGTGTTGCTATGAGGTACGGAGTCGAAATGTCATTAGGAAGTCAACCTATCACCCTTGGGCCTGAGAGTGGAGCGGTTTTGGGTGGGGGTTGGAGGAGCCCTCTGCCCCTCGTCCTGAGTGTCCCGTGCCCTCTTTCTGTGCAGGAAGGGTCAGGGCCGTCCCGACTGGGCCATTTTTGGGCGGCTGACGGAGCACAACGAGACCACCCTATTCAAGGAGAAGTTCCTGGACTGGACCGAGAAGACGACAAGGTCGTCGCCGAAGAACGACAACGAGCAAGTGTGTGAGCAGAGGGTAGGCGCCTCGTCCTCCCTCTCTCTCTCTCTCTCTCTCCCTCTCTCTCTCTCTCTCTCCCTCTCTCTCTCCTGCTCTCTCTCTCTCCCCCTCTCTCTCTCCTGCTCTCTCTCTCTCTCTCTCTCCTGCTCTCTCCCCCTCTCTCTCCTGCTCTCTCTCTCTCTCTCCTCTGCTCTCTCTCTCTCTCTCTCTCTCTCTCTCTCTCTCTCTCCCTCCCTCCCTCTCGCTCCTGCTTTCTCTCTCTGGGAGGAAAACAAGACAAGACAAGAGCTCAGCAGTCCCTGTGATTGCTGAGAATGTATTAGCTTTTAACTAAGCACAAGTGTGGATAGAATCCAGTCCGTTCTCTTAGTGGAACCACTTTTTCTCCAGAGAGGAGCAGGGCTGCTGGGTGGCTTATACTGTTAAAGCACTGGTTCAGTGTGTAGATGGGCCCTGTGGTCTGATATTTGTTAGGGCTCTGTTCCACACTACTCTGTTCCAAATCTACACCACGCTATGATGACTGTGGCCATTGCTGGTCTTTGATAAAGCTCCCAATGTTGCAATGACTGTTGTGGCATCAGCATGATTGCGTGTTTTTTTGATTGGGATGAAAAAGGGGAAGCGGGGAGCATTTTAAAAGAACAACTACTATCAGGCATGACCACGCCCGGTCCTAACCCTCGCCCGTGCCCCCCGCCCCCGTGTCCCCCCCCCCCCCAGGAGCAGGCGAGGGGTCCGGACTGCCAGCCCTACAGCGCCACGCTGATGCTGCCGGTGCTGCTGACGCCGGTGGGCATGGTGCTGGACGGCGTGGACGTGGGGCGAGGCTACGGCCGGGTGGAGGGGCCGGACCGCCGGCAGCTCGAGGTCGCCACGCTGTCGGTGGACGTCTGGCACATCCTGGAGTTCGACTACAGCCGGCTGCCCAAGCAGAGCATCGGCCAGTTCCACGAGGGCGACACCTACGTGGTCAAGTGGAGGCACATGGTTAGCGCGGCAGGTCAGTGCCCCCCCCCCCGCCCCCCACCCCTCCCAAAAAGAACCACACCCCAGAACCCTGACTCACTGTGGGCTGTGCTCATGTCACATGTTTATGCATCAGTACCTGTTTTATTTTGCCCTGGTCATTGTTTTTGTTCTGATCATTAACAACTATAGAGTGTATTAGAAATTCTGCATTACACGTCTCTGCATTTATGGAAGAGACCTGTGTTTGACAAGAGCTGATTTAATAGTAGATTGTGTTGTGTGTGTGTGTGCGTGTGTGTGTGTGCGCGTGCGTGTCTGCATGTGTGTGTGTCTCTCTCTGTGCGTGTGTGCGTGTCTGCATGTGTGTGTGTGTGTCTCTCTCTGTGCCTGTGTGCATGTCTGCATGTGTGTGTCTCTCTCTGCGTGTGTGTGTGTGTGTGTGTGCATGCGTGTGTGTACCCATCTCTCTCCTCAGTGGGGAAGAGGCAGAACCCGGAGCAGGTGCGCACCGTGGCGCCTGGGCGGGAGAAGTGCGCTTATTTCTTCTGGCAGGGCCGCAACTCCACGGTGAGCGAGAAGGGCACCTCCGCCCTGATGACCGTGGAGCTGGACGAGGAGCGGGGAGCGCAGGTACGCTGACCGTCTGCACCTGTGTACCTGCACACCTGTACTCTTTCCAACCGCACAGCGACCGCACTGACCATGTGCATCTGTACACCTGTACTCTTACCAACCGCACAGCGATCGCACTGACCATGTACACCTGCACACCTGTACATCTGCACTCTTACCAACCGCTCAGCGACCGCACTTACTGTGTACACCTGCACACCTGTACACCTGCACTTCTACCAACGGCACAGCGACCACACTGACCGTGTACACCTGTACACCTGTACTCCTACCAACCGCTCAGTGACCGCACTTACTGTGTACACCTGCACACCTGTACACCTGCACTCCTACCAACGGCACAGCGACCACACTGACCGTGTACACCTGTACACCTGTACACCTGTACTCTTACCAACCGCACAACGACCGCACTGTCCATGTACACTGATACTGACCAATCACACATAAACCACATTCACAACCACATTTATAGTATGGGAATGTATGGAGGGAAAAAATGTACTTAAATGGGAAAATATTTTTCTGTCTTTCTGTGGGTCCCCTGGGACTGCAGAGTCTCTGAGGGACCCCCTGATTTTTACGCGGTGTTCCCCCTTGCTCCCCCCCCCCCCCCCCCAGGTCCAGGTGCAGCAGGGGAAGGAACCCCCCTGCTTCCTGCAGTGCTTTAACGGGGGGATGATCGTGCACTCGGGAAAACGAGAAGAGGAAGAGGAGAACACGCAGAGTAAGAGCAGCCGCCTTTTCTTCTCCCCTCTTGGCTGTAAAACTTAAATAATTTTAATCATAATAATCCATATCTCCATTGGGTGCAAAACTTAAATTATTATAATCATAATAATCCATATCGCCATTGGTTGTGAAACATAATTCATTGTTATTTTAATCCAAATCTCCATTGGCTGTAAAACTTAAATAATCTTTATTATTATAATCTGTATCTCCATTGGGTGGGAAGATAAAATAATTAATATTAATAATTTAAAATAATTTTTATTTAAATGGACTGTTCCCTTGCAGATGAGTGGCGGCTGTACTGTGTGCGGGGGGAGACTCCGCAGGAGGGCCACCTGCTGGAGGTGGCGTGTCACTGCAGCAGCCTGCGTTCGCGCGGCTCCATGATCTTGCTGAGCGTGACCCACGCGGTCATCTACCTGTGGCACGGCTGCAAGACGCAGGAGCACACACGCACCGTGGGCCGCACGGCAGCCAATAAGATCAAAGAGCAGTGAGTCTGCCGTCTGACCACGCCCCCTTCCTGCCCCC
Organism: Anguilla pacifica; assembly: GCA_039654925.1. Taxonomy (NCBI): domain Eukaryota; kingdom Metazoa; phylum Chordata; class Actinopteri; order Anguilliformes; family Anguillidae; genus Anguilla; species Anguilla pacifica. Next base: position 3,250,190 of record CM077291.1, on the reverse strand, counting down.
TGCCCTGACCATGCCCCCGTCCTGCCCCCTGCCCTGACCATGCCCCTCTTTTCTGTCCCCCTTGTCCCGCCTCACGCCCCACCCCCTCCCCATGTTCCACCCTCTGCCCCACTGCATCCCCATCCCCAGTTTCACCCCCCCTCATTCCTCCCCCTGTCCCACCCCCTCTCCTCTTCCGCCAATGCCCCACCCCATCTCCCTTGTTCTAGGCTGAGCAGATTAACTTGCCCAGGGTTTTGTAGGAGTTTTTTTCGAAAGTCTTCAGAGGTTATTTTATTTATTTTTTTAACTGCCTGTCAAAATTCTTATAAATAAATGAAATGTTATGTAAGCCTGTGAGCTGGCCGGCCTTCCAAACCTTTTAAACCATGGCAACCGTTTCCGTGCCCGCAGGTGTCCACTGGAGGCGGGGCTTCACAGCAGCAGCAAAGTGACCATTCACGAATGCGACGAGGGGGCGGAGCCTGTGGGCTTCTGGGAGGCCCTGGGGAGGAGGGACCGCAAGGCCTACGACTGCATGCTGCAAGGTACGCTAGCACAGGCTAGTCTCTGACCTGCAACTCTAATGGGGAATGCTAACGGGATAAACCTGCTAGCACAGGCTAGCCTCTGACCTGCAACTCTAATGGGGAATGCTAACGGGATAAACCTGCTAGCACAGGCTAGCCTCTGACCTGCAACTCTTTATGACATAGCTGCGTTTATCTCGTTTCAGATCCGGGGAAGTTCAACTTCACTCCGCGGTTGTTCCAGCTCTCCAGCTCCTCGGGGGAGTTCATTGCCGTGGAGTACTTCTGCCCGTCCCGAGTCCCTGAGCTGGTCAACTCCCTGCCCTTCCTGCAGGAGGACCTGTACATGGCGCCCCAGCCAGGTACACTGACACCCTCTCCCTTCCTCTTCCTGCCAGCTGACCACACCCTTCCCCTTACGCTTCCTCTTCCTGTCAGTTGACCACACCCTCGCCCTTCCTCTTCCTGTCAGCTGACCACACCCTCTCCCTTCCTCTTCCTATCGGCTGACCACACCCTCTTCCTGTCAGCCAATCACACCCACTCCCTTCCTCTTCTTGTAACAGCTGACCACAGCCACTCCCTTCCTCTTCCTGTCAGTCGACCACACCCTCTTCCTGTCAGCTGACCCACACGCTCTCTCTTCCCCTTCCTGTGTGGCAGCCCTGTTCCTGGTGGACAACCTCCACGAGGCGTACCTGTGGCAGGGCTGGTGGCCTCAGGACAACGAGGCCACCGGCTCCGCCCGCATCCGCTGGGACTCGGACAGGAAGTGCGCCATGGAAACCGTGCTGCAGTACTGCAGAGGTGAGGGCCGGGCCTCGAAGTGACTGATCATTGGCTAATGGTGATCGGAGTGTATTTTTAATAGTTTGTTTGTACTCTGGTTATCTGAAGGGAGAGGTTGCTTTGCTTTTCGAGTCGGTTCAGTGAAAGGGATTCTGGGAATGCTGTTGGGATTTGTAGTCCTGCACACTTCTGATGGCGTGATTGGATGCGTGCGCCACTGTGTGGGGAGTTATGCAGAGATATCTGATAAAAAATAAAATTTAAAATATCACAATCTGCGCATGCTTAGCATTCATTAAACAGTGACTAATGAATTTGATTGGTGGGGTAACAATCACCAATGTTCAGGGTACTACTTCATTTGAATTTGGACATTATTACATGACATATTTACATAGGATGTACTCTGCCTGTCCACCCCAGCACCAAATCAGAGCATCAGTTAAATTTAATATCCCCTGTTAAGTGTCTTCAGTTCTGATGATGAGTTTCTCCTCCTCTGCCTCTCAGAGAAGAGCGAGACGAAGCCACAGAAGTCGTACCTGATCCACGCCGGGCTGGAGCCGCTCACCTTCACCAACATGTTCCCCTGCTGGGAGCACCGCGAGGACGTGGCCGAGATCACCGAGAGGGTAGGGCCCTGACCGCCACCGCGAACCGCCAACTGGCAACCCCCAACCGCCACTGACCACGGTGCTTGCATGCTGACCGACGGCCTGACAGTGCATCCACCGTTCTCCCAGGTTGACCGCTTAGTTAATACCACTCCAACCCTGACAAAGCGCACCTCCTTCAACAGCTTAAGCAGGGCTGCCCAACCCTGCTCCTGGAGATCTACCATCCTGCAGGTTTTCACTCAAACCCTTACAAAGTACACCTCAATCAACAGCTAGAGCAGGGCTGCCCAACCCTGCTCCTGGAGATCTACCACCTGTAGGCTTTAATTCCAGCCCTAACAAAGCTACACATCATTCAACAGCTGAAGATCCTGCTGAGCTGTTAAATAGTGAGGTGTGCCAAATTAGGGGTTTGAGTGAAACACTACGGGACAGTAGGCCTCCAGATACAGAGTTGGTTACCACTGCCCTAGAGCATCCTTATTTGAACAGGATGTCAGGTTGTGTTGTACTAAGGTGTAGCAGTTCGCATGAAAATGCATTCGCTCATTAAGTGGGTTCAGAAAGTTCGGGGGGCCCCCCTCACCCAGAACGCTCCTCTCCCTGTGTCCTCAGGAGGCGGAGGTGTGTAACCAGATCATCCTGGTAGAGGACGTCCTGGCCAGGCTGTGCCAGAACATCTACCCCCTGAACAAGCTGCTGGCCCGCCCCCTCCCCGAGGGGGTGGATCCCCTGCACCTGGAGCTCTATCTGTCGGATGAAGACTTTGAGGTGAGGCCATGCCCTCTTACATGCAGGTCCATCCATCTTACCCATAATTCCCATGTGAAAGTGCTCAGTCCCAGCGATGTGCAGAAAGGGCTTCTGGGATTTTGTGGCAACTTGTTCTCTTCCTTATTTCTGCTCTTACAGTAATTTTTTTTTTTTTTTTGATCTAAATTTTTCATTGGACGGAAGACAGACAGAATGTGTCTGTAGGGGCTCTCTAGTGATGACCCCAGGCTGGGCTCTGATTGGACACAGCTGTAGGGGCTCTCCAGTGATGATCCCAGACTTGGCTTCGATTGGTCACAGCTGTAGGGGCTCTCCAGACTGGGCTCTGATTGGTCACAGCTGTAGGGGCTCTCCAGTGATGACCCCAGGCTTGGCTCTGATTGGTCACAGCTGTAGGGGCCCTCCAGTGATAACCCCAGGCTGGGCTCTGATTGGACGGCTCTCCCAGCTGGGCTCTGATTGGTCACAGCTGTAGGGGCTCTCCAGTGATAGCCCCAGGCTGGGCTCTGATTGGACAGCTCTCCAGGCTGGGCTCTGATTGGTCACAGCTGTAGGGACTCTCTCTCTGCTCTAAGCTACAGGACCAGGCTTGTCTCATTAGGGCTGTGCAGCAGGTTAATTAAAGACAGCGATGTCCTAATTATAGAGGACAGATAGGGTTGTCACAATGTGTGTCACATGCTATTTGGTACACTGTGTTTTTAGCATTCAGAATGGTCTCATTTGGGCATTTTCACACAACTGGGAAAAATCCTAGTTGTGCCTCGAAAGAAAAATATTTGTTCCAGAAGGTGGATGTGTAAGAAAGTGTGAAATGTACCTCCTCTTGCTTGTTGTGTGCTATGAAAACCAAGGCGTTGGTTAACCGCTGACCTTTGACCTCACCTTTCAGGATGTAGAGGCTTCTGGGAAGGTGAGTCCCATGTGTTATGGGGGTGAGGGGGCGTGGCTACACACAGCCCCCGCCCACTAACCTCTGACTGCTCTACTCCACCTGCAGGAATCCCCCTTGCCTGCCACACCTTTTCTCCCCACCTTCCTCCTGACCTTCCTCTTCCTCTTTCACAGCTGCTCCTCAGCACTCCTGTTCTGCACGGGGTTTTGACCACAGAAGAGTCTGGTTCAGATTAACTGTGTCTCTCACATTTTAGACCTCTTAGACAGTATGTCCGTAGCTGGGTGGCATGTTTAATATGGCTGTAACTTCCCTTGGATTCCTCCAAGGTTAGATCCTACAGCACACGCATGGAACTGGATGCCCTCTCACTACATGACTTTGGTGCCATTGATCACTGATCACGCTAATTCTCTAGTGTGTGTCTGTCTGTGTGTGTTTATTTTAAGTGTCCTACCCTCTGAAGTTGTGTCACTTTCAGGTTCACTGGGTCAACATTCAGGCTGATGCTCTGGCCTCTTGTCACTCAGAATTTTTGATGTAATTAAAATACACACACATTGGAAAACCACACGATTATCATCAGATGATAGACTGGTATTGAATGGTGCAAATTTTGAAGGATTAAAATACAAAAGAGAAACACTGTGTCAAGAGTGAAACAATCTCTGTGTGCCCCTGACATACTGACGTGCCCAACGCTTTGGCTTCTGGTTGAGATGTTTAGGGCCTGTAATAACTGACTGGTCTGTAATAATCAGGGGGACTCAGCCCCCTGAGCAGAACCAGCTGCTCCCTGTGAACCCCGGTGTGCCTGTTTTTTGGGTTCTCAGAAAGCGCTGGACATGTCGAGAGAGGAGTACGCCGGTCTCCCGGGCTGGAAGCAGGTCAACGTGAAGAAGGCCAAGGGACTGTTCTGAGGGACCTGACTGAGTTGTGGGAAGACCGTTGCCATGACGACGGTCTCCGTGACGATGGTCGCCGTGAGGGCGGAACGGGACTGGGCGGTTGCCGGGGGGTGACCCGGACCGCGAGAGTGCTCTGGAACGGGCCGTCCCGTACAGGGGGGGAGGAGAGTGGCTGGGACTGAACTTTAGGATCTCTATGGGCGTCCACCTCTAGTATTTAAAAATAATAATAATAATAATGATAATAATGCTTCATTTGTACTTTGAAGTTTTGAGAATCCCAAGAAGGTTTGCGTGCCCCCCCCCTCCCAAAAGGCACAGTGTTGCCCCCCCCCCTTGTGTTTAACACGCATAGATGAATCCTTTACATGCACTTACTGTACAGGTGGCTGTTTTATCATATCACACAGGTGTTGTCAAAGGCAACACCTGGCCATGTGTCTTTAAGGTCCTTTTCTTCTTCTGTGTGTGTGTGTGTGTGTGTGTGCGTGAGCGTGTGTGTTTGTGCGTTATAAATAATTTATATTTATGTAAACACCATAGAAGGGGGCGGGGGGGGGGGAAGTACCCCAGTCTGATGTAATCAGTCCGGGGGGGATGAGGGAAAGGGGGGTGGTCGTGCCACGTTGGTTTTTCTGACGCCTGTTTGCCCCCAGGCCTACTTTTAGCTACGCATCCGGAATGATCCACAGCCATCGCGGCCCTCTTCACACCTTTTCTGGGTGCTAAGATCAACGACAGCGTATTTTAAAAGGCATGGAATTTGAATATATATATATATAAATATACATTTTAATGTATAGTGCCTTGCTTTTTGTGTACAGTTTATATACAGAAAGATTCTAGTCTGCATTTTGAAGACTGTTTTGTGATAAAAAGAAATTAGGAAATAAAACACAATGTTAAAATCCCGGGATTTCTGCTTGGTCTGTTTTGTGGTGGAAGATTGTTTTGCCTGCGTGACTGAGAGCGAGTATGGGAAACGTTTTATTGGAATTGTCCGTTTGAGCTTAAATTTGGACCTGGGTTTAACCCTTTAAGGTCACAAATATGTGATTAGAATGTTCCTCTAATCAGTGAGCATTATAATGGTGATGTAACAATCACTACTGGTAACTGAATGTAATTAAGTTCTAGAACACCGAACAATAGAATTTTTTCAAAAAAAAAAAAAAAAAGCATTCCAAGTAACCGATTCATAAAAGGTTGAGCGTGTCACCTGCATGAGATCTGTGTGTAATCATTAGACCTCTCGTTGAAGCTGCCTTGCTGTTCGGGTGCAGTGTTTCATATGTCCAGCAGGGGGTGTCCAAAGCAAGATAAGAAACAAACACAAGATGAGAAGTGCCCGCTTCTGAGAGTGCTTTTAACTGGCCACACTGAAAGGTGAGTTGTCCAATGAGGACAAGGCTTTGTTTTCTCCTGACCGACAGACATGTAACTGGCAGACAGATAACTGAAGCTTGTGATGAGGAAGTACGTGATTTACGATGGTTCTGCATTTTCTTTCGATTACAAGTCTGCATTGTAATTATACTGTCTGGCTTTGATTTGATTTGTTTTGCAATTACCTCTGAGCTAGGTGTTGTGATATCCCGTGCTCTGTTTGGTCTTCTGTGGACTTGTCGTCGTCAGTCGTAACTCACGCGGTGGCTCTTCAGCCGTAAACGCATTCACGGCTGTCCTGGCCCGTTCCACATTTAATTAATGTGCCGTAAATACTGCCATGTAAATTCATATGACAACCCTTCCTGTGTATTAGCATTTTTAGGTGTGTGTGTGAGAGAGAGCATGTGTGTGTGTGTATGTATGTGTGTGAGTGTGCGCGTGTGCGTGTGTGTGTGTGTGTGTGTGTGTGTGTGTGTGTGTGTGTGTGTGTGTGTGTGTGTGTGTGTGTGTGCGCGCGCGCGCGCGAGAGAGAGAGAGAGAGAGAGCATGTGTGTGAGTGTGTCTGTGTGTATATGTTTGTGTGTGTTCATCTGTTGGTGCCGGGAGATTTGTCACCTCCCTGCACTCCTAATCCATGCCAAATGCTACATCGCTTTTTTTTGTGATTTAACCCTGTTTGCTCGCAAACCACACTGCCCTCTGATTGGTGTGCGTACACTTCTCCACATGACAGGGCCAGAGCCAATCGGAGCGAAGCGTGGCTTGTTTAATCAGTGCTGTCCTCCCTTGACAAATTGGTGCGCGTTCAACGGCACCTGCATCCGGGCGGTTTGCGTTACCATGACGCAGTAATTAAGGCCCGTCGGACTTCCTGAATGGCTCTTTTGAGGAGGGCTTGGGTGGTAATGAGATGTGTGGTGTGCGGGCGTCACCGAAGCTATAATCAGCAACAGGAAGAGGAGGGGAGATTTATCTGCAGTTACTGAACTATCGTGAAGTGCCGTTATTATGCCGGTTTAATCTTCACACGGCAGAGTTTGCCGGTGCCAGAGGTCAGAGTGCAGCGGGTATGGGAGTCAATTTGAAATGGGGAGGGGGCGGGGGGGGGGGGGGGTTTGAAGAACATTTGAGGTGAACAAAATAACAGGCACCAGCACCTGGTAGCATTTTTCCTAAATAAATTGAAGCCCACGTGCACTACACACGGCCGGTTCTATGTAAAGGTGGTCGCCTAGAGCGCCATCTGAAATGGGGGGGTATACGCACCCCCACCCGCCCCCGCACCCCGTTATCTCCTCTACGACGGCACAAAAGGCTGCCCGCGGGAGATGTACTAGGAGGAGTAGCCTACAGAGGAACCGCACGACTGCAGCCTGCTGGGTTTTTTTTTGGGCGAGCTTTTCTCCGGCTCTCTCCGAGCGCGTGCTGGCTTTACAAAGCTCAGAGAAGTGCTGCGTTAACAACACACCGCACCGGAGCGTTAGCCTAGCGACGTCCCCCCGCTAAACCGCGGCGTCGCTGGGTCAATAAGTCGCGGTGCAGCACGTAATTCAAAACGTTACTTAATGCTAATCGCGCCGCTCCGCGTGAGAGACGATCGGCAGCAGCCCAGGTGCACAGGTGAAGTGATTTGGGAAACGGGGGGGGGCCGGGGGGCTGGTGGAGGAGGGGGGAGCGAGGACACAGTCAGCTGTTGTGCCGAAACCCCTTTTAAAGCGTCTGCCGCCGCTTGCCCGTTACCCAGATTAGCATAATGTTTACGGTGTTAATTTGATGCGGTGTCGCCGTCGCAAAAATGCCGGCCGTTAAGGCTAATCGGCGCTAGCTCGTAGCACGCGCTCCTGGATCGCCGCCAACGCAGCGGATTTAATTGTTTTCCTCCTGAAAAACAAAAACAAAGACTCTGTTGTGCTTAACGGCATTTAGCGCAAACACGTTTTGTTTTCTCTTGCCATCTGCATGCTGCATAAACAGGCCTTTCTTTCCTATCTGAAGAACACTGGGGAGTGCCTTCAAAAGCCAAACCCGCCTCGTGATTTATGTTAAATATCGGCAGTGACCCGCACCAATTATCTTGTTTGTAGCTGAACTGATTTACAGGCATTTAGCAGACGCTCTTATCCAGAGTGACTTCCACAACTTTTTTTTTTTTTTTTTGATTTTACATATCATTTATTGTGTCCATTTATACAGCTGGATATATACTGAAGCAATTCAGTTTAGGTACCTTGCTCAAGGGTACAACGGCAGTGTCCTACCCTGGAATCAAACCTGCAACCTTTTGGTTACAAGCCCAGTTCCTTACCCTCTGTGCTACACTGCTGCCCAGTCCTCTGCGGGTTTAAGCTGTGGAGAGGGGATTCGTTGAGCCTACCTTAATAACGTTTCCACTCTTTATTTTTTTGGATGGAGTACAGGAAGTAAGAGTAAATATCTCTACACACAGGAATTCTGGGTCCATAAAATGTGCAGCTGGACAAGTGTTTTCGGGATAGGGCAATGCTTTGTACAGCAGAGATACAAAATGATATAAATGACTCTATTGTCCATCAAAAAATGTAGTTCTCTAGAGCTGGTCCTCAACACACAATAGATCACATCATGACACATTCATAGGTCAACCAGTTGGATGCGGTGTCAGGCGACCTCATCATTTTTAAAACGGGGGGGAGCTAATTACTGATGCTTGTAGATGCTTATGCATCACGTCCCCGTGTGTAGCCTAGCCTGCGACACCCGCAAGGATGATTCCGACAGCCAATCGGGTGGAGCGCGTCATTTTGGGATTGAGCTGTAAATCGGAAACCTCTGGATTCCATTCAGCACCACCTGGAGTCATTAGAGAGTCTGACTGCCTAATCGACAGCAACAAATGGCGCCCCACATCGCCCCATTAGCCCATCTGGCTGATGTTAGAGTCTGTAGTCTAAATAAGGGGGTGGGGGGGGGCGTGGGAGGTGAGGGAGGCGGGGGGGGGGAGTGGGAGGTGAGGGAGACGTGGGGGGGGGGTGTTATTGAAAACCCTCCCTCTTCAGCTGGTTAGGTTACTACAGGTTGAAATGTTGAATGGAGAGACCTCATATTGCCCCTCTCTCACTCTGCATCTCAAACTCCACACTGCATCTCACACTCTAAACTGCATTTACGAGACGATTCGACCTTGTAATGTACGGGTCAGGGTGAGCTGTCAGTTGACTGAACCAATACCGTTATATCAATACTGCTTTTTATACCCCACACATTTAAACAGACTGCTGCTGGCTGGATGTGAGAAGAAAAATAAGTAACATCTGTGGGAATGACGACTCATATCTTTGCTCTCAGATATTACAGGAGATTATTACCTTGGCTAAAAACCAAACATCTCCCAGGATCCGGGGCCTTACCGAGCCCTCTGTGTCTCAGTATCACCGTTTGACATTGACAAAAGCACACAGTGTTGTCCTCAACACAGCAAAACCATTTACATGCAAATTGTATGATTAATTAAAAAGATCATAAATTGGTTGATGGGAATCAGTTAAACACAGAGACACTCAATGCATGCAAGACCATAATTCTGTCCTTTGTCCCCGGAGGGCTAAAATTCAGAGGGAAGCTGGCAGGAGAATATTAATGTTAATAACGTACATTGTGTTAATAACATACATAAAGCTGCTGGGGGTGCTAATGCTAGCAATGAATAAGCTACAGTCTGTCCACTGCTGACACTGGGCGTGATCTATGTATGAACTTGCTCACTGTCATTTGGGAGTATTTCACAAATCAGGATTACTGAGTAAACTGGATGTCTGTGCTGAGTAAAACCTGGAAAAGCTCTTTTTACTTCAGTACTTCAGTTGCGGATTTGGCAGGTGTTCCAGGTTTTACTCCGTGTAGTTGTCCAGCTAAACTAAGTAATCCTGTTTCGTGAAACAGGGCCCTGGATTACTGAGTTAGCTGGATAACTGCGCTGAGTAAAACCCTGAACGACTCTTTTTACTTCAGTCCATGTTCCAGATTCAGAAGGGTTCTGGGTTTTACTCCATGCACTTATCCAGCTAAAACTAAGTAACCCTGCTTTGTGAAAGAGCGCCCCGGTTTTCACTTTCAACTTTGACCTTAGAAATAAGGCGTGTGGACTCTTTATCCAATCGATAACTTACTGTAGATACGCACTTAAGTGCTGAAACTCAACAGAAACCAGCAGACAGCGTTTCCCCATCCCCGCCACCCAGAGCTTTGAGGTTAAGACCCCTGGCTCGCAAATAACAAATCAACCCAGCATTCTAGGCACAGCTGCCTCGCCGCATTTAACAGCGATGGAGTAAAAAGGAATAGCGTGATGTCCTCTATCGATCTCCCCTGCTTTTGTCAGCCTCGCATTCACCAACCCTAAAAAAAATGATAAGATCAGAACCATTCGCTGGCCCCCGGGTCTAATAGCGACGGCAAATTTACTCTGCATCGGGGGGGGGGGGCCAGAAGAGGTGTCTAAAAGCATCCATGATGTATCCCGACTTTGTTACATGCGACCTTTGACACGACGGCGATGGGGGCTGTCCGTGTCTGTTAAACTACGACCATCTTGAGGCTCCATAAAACCCGTCCAGCCCCCACGCGGAGGAAACGGAATCCAGAGCGGAAGTGGAGTGAAAAATAAATCTGTGAATAATTTTCCAGGGTGCGAAACGATCCAAATCGCCGTATTTCATGGTGATTATGCCTTGGGATGGCACGGGCTGGCTGTATGTGGGGGGGGGGGGGGGGCGGGATCACACTGCATCAGTAATATCATTTAAGTGTTTGTGACATAAAAGTTGTTTTTTATTACGTCATTATACATTTTTATTGACAAATATGGGCTTCATGCAATGCCATGGAAATTGTACGATAAATATACATTAATTTGATTATTTTTTAAAAATAAGAACGATGCAGGCATGATGAGATTTCGCTTGTTTTGTCGATTTGAGATTCGGACGGACAGACAAAGCAGATCCAAAGCAGAGCCGAAACGGTGTGTTACTGCAGTATGATGAGTCGGCGTGTGCACTGGCAATGGGGAACTGCCCTTTTTATGAATACCATTACTGAGGGGAGCAACAATGAACTGTTAATCACTCACTTTTTTTTTTTTTTAACCAATCGGAAGAATGGAATCTCCGCAGTGCTAAACAATGATTGGTTCGCCTCAGTGGGATTGTGGTAGCTCCTCCCATTTTGGGGTTTGATGAAACCTCACTCTCCCATCTCTGCCGTGAAACATCTCATAAAAAACAGGCACAGACTCACTCAACAACCTACACAAGGCCAGTGGATGTTATGAACATCAGAGAGATGATTACACACACAGACACACACACACACACACACATAACACACTTAACTACTGCTTGTATTTTTTCCATAGACTGCGTTGTTGCCGTTCTCGTTGTGTTAGTGTTAATCAGTTTAACCTTCAGGGTCCAAGTTGAACTGTGCGGTTGTTCCCTGCACTTGGACCGGTACTTCTCTCTAGGGTTTTCGTCATACTTGTTCCTGGTTTTGGTTTTACACTTTGTTGTACGTCGTTCTGGATAAGAGCGTCTGCCAAATGCCTGTAATGTAATGTAATGTACGTACACTCAGCTGCATCCATAGTACAACTACATCCATAGCAACAGTGCAGCAGCATCCATAGCATCAGCACAGCTGCATCCATAGCAACAGTGCAGCAGCATCCATAGCATCAGCACAGCTGCATCCATGGCAACAGTGCAGCTACATCCATACCATCAGTACAGCTGCATTCATAAACATAAACAAGCAAAAACAGAAGCAAAAAAACATTATTTTAAACACAAAGCAGCCAGTGACGTTTTTAGCTTAAAAAATCTATTTACTTTAGCTAAATCACACAAACGGTCAGGGAAGCATAAAAGGCAATGTTTTCCCAAAGAAAGAAAAGTATCTACCATGAATATATCCGTTCACGTCTGGCCCTCAGGAGAGACAGCGAGAGTAATGAACTCAGACCTCATTAGGATTCTCATCAGCTAAGTGATATTTAAAAAAAATAATAGAATCAAAACAACTGGGCCAGCATAGATCATTGAGCTCTGGGAGGACTTGAGTAAGGAGCCGATCGGTCTTGATCAGTAAGCAAATGAGCGATCAGACACAGCAGCCGGATTAAAAAAGACGTTCGAACAGAAGATTGAAAGGGAGGAGGGATGGAACCGCCCATTTAAATCAGCTGCTGTTTGTCAGGGAAGACAGGAAATGTTTATTGTGTTTTCTCCAGGGTGGGAAAAAAGTACTGTTTTAGACTTTTTTTGCTTTCCGTGTGTGTGTGTGTGTGTGTGTGTGTGTGTGGTGGGAAGGAGGGAATATGGTATTCCTGGCTTTTTCCGAAGTTGGAGAGACCCCCCTGTCCATGTGCTACTGCTTCTTCTTCTCATATGGTCGTGGGAAGGAGGAGAAGGCTGCCGTCACTGTTCTCCTTCTGGGCCAGTCACAGACTGCTGCAATCCCAGGTGTATTTCCTGACCAATGCGGAGCAGGTGAAAGCTGTCAGATGTTCATTTCGAGGCTGACTCCAAAAGTAAAACATCATCATCATCATCAGCATCTGGCTCTGCTTTGGCTCATATCTTCCATACCTGTCAGATTCATCAGATTGCAGTTCTCTACTCTGATTGGATGAAAAGCATTTGGCTTTTCAGTTTCATTGGTCAGAGGTGTAAGTCATTAGCTTGTATGCAGTCCTGTGCCAGCTACAGCAGGCCTGTCAGGTGGCTTGCTTCACTGAACATGCTCTGTAGAGACAGGGCAGGGCCCCTGGGCCTTCTGGGTATTTCCCCTCTACAGCTGGCTGTGCTGAGCTTTCAACAGCCAGAGCCCTAAGAACACACACACACTAACACACACTAACATATACATGCACACACACACACACATGCACACTAACATATACATGCGCACACACACACACATACACTAACACACACTAACATATACATGCACACACACACACACACACACATGCACACTAACATATACATGCGCACACACACACACACTAACATATACATGCACACACACATGCACACTAACATATACATGCACACATACACTAACACACTAACATATACATGCACACACACGCACACACACACACACACACACACACACACCTCCTCTCTCCCTCTCTGTCTAAGCCCTGGTGCATTATCTGTCAGACCCGGTAAAAGAGCGGCTGGCTATTTGTCACCTGCTAACTCTGCTGGGTAATAAGGCGCTGGCTGACGGAGGCTGACGGAGGGGGATGGAGCTTAATCACCGATTAGCACGATTCGCCTAAAAGCCTGTTTCTCTGCCCCTTGCTGATTGGACAGTGGGATTTCTTACAGCCCTCGGATTGGCCGCTTCCTGGGGACCATGCACCACGCACTCTTCCCCTGGGCTCTTCCTCCTCCTTGTGAAATGCTGGATGACATATTCAGGCTGAGGATGACTCTTCTCTGGCATCGGATGCTGTGCTTTCCAGTGATATTAGATCAGTGCATGAGCGGTAATTACACTTTTTTTTTATTTTTAGAAGATGCACGTTTTTTTCTCCACATCATCTTCAACACAACTGCTCTTTTCTTTCTCCCTGCTCCATTCCCCCAGTTCTTTTCAAATCAGCTTTACTCTCTCTCTCTCTCTCACTGTCTCTCATCACTCGTTCTTGCTCAGTTCAGCTTTATTCTCTTTATCTCTCTTTCTCTCTCTCTCTCTCTCTCACTCCCTCCCTCCCTCCCTTCCGTCCACAATCCTATTACTTCAAATGTGCTTTATTAGCATGACAAACATTTGTTTTGCCAAAGCACAAGCATGAACAGGAAAAAACGGGATCACACATAAAAAGAAAATCTCTCACTCTCTTTCTCACTCACTCTCTCTCTTGGCTTAAAGCAGCCAATCCGAGGGGCGTAAGAAATCACACCGTCCAATCAGCAAGAGGCAGAGAAACAGGCTTCTAAGTGAATTGTGCTAATTGCCAAACAGTTTAAATGAATGCATTTAACTGTGGTAATCAAGGTATAATGAGCAGAAAGCAATTTGCAAAAACTCTAATAGGATCACTAAAATTTCCCCTGGTTACCACCACTGGTAACCCAGCTATAACAGCCCAAACACATTTCATAAAAATATCATCTTTTCTTATTGTTTTATTGACGCTGTTTAATCATTTCTACCACACCAGTTTAATCTATTGGTGTGTCAGGAAGTTCAGTGTCATGAATGACCACAGGAGGGCAGGCGTCTGCATTCTGTCATCTTCAGAAATCAAAAGACCCTGTGTGAGAACACATTACTCAGTTTTGTGTTTTTAATTTTTATTTTTTATTTTTTGTTAGTTTTTTATCCTGGCTTGTATGCTACACACTTCATGAGGATAATATATTTGTCTGTTGGAGACAATGTTGCTTAATTAATTACCATGCAATTTACATTGTGACCAACTAGTAGTTTATTGAGTTGTTTTAGTTAGTGAGTTTGTTTGGTGAGTTAGTTTGGTTAGTGAGTTGGTTTGGTTAGTGAGTTTGCTTGGGGAGTTAGTTTGATTAGTGAGCTTGTTTGGTTATTTGCATGTTTGATGATAAAAAATGGAAATAATATATTGATCATCTTACTTTGCATGTTTGAAGGCTAACCACCATCTCATGGTACAAGGCTGACAAATGAAAATCCATCGTAGTGCTCCTGTTTGCTGAGAATGTAAAAATAGTGTTTAATGGTTAGCACTGGCACATTCGCGAAGAGAAAAATAGGCTATAAAATATCTTCAGACATGCAAGGAGGTAAAATAATGTTTAATACACAAAGCATTATGCGTCAGCTTATACTGACCTAAATTCTAAACTACAAAATTCCATATCCATCTATCAATCCATTATCTATACACCCTGGACAGGCCAACAATCTGTCGCAGGGCACACACATCTTACACTCACACACACTCATACCTATGGCCAATTTAGAGTCTCCAATTAGCCTAACCTGCATGGCTTTGGACTGTGGGAGGAAACCAGAGTACCCGGAGGAAACCCACGCGGACACGGGGAGAACATGCACACTCCACACAGAAAGGCCCCAAGCCGAGATTCAGACCCAGGACCTTCTTGCAGTGAGGCGACAGTGCTCTAAATTCCATATGGTGCACTTAATGCCCAAACAGAGCACTTAGAATACATAATTCTGATGGTTTTCGGTATAAATCTGACAATTAGTCCATCACAGGTTTGCTAACGGCAATAAGCAGGAAAAGTGATAAATCACAGTGTGTTGCCAGGGTGATGATTTTCTTTGGACGAGGTATCGTTTCACAAGTACATTTACAGCTCAAAGGCCTGCTGTTCAAAGCTACTCGCTAAGATCCTTTTGGGATTTCCAGGGAAAATGAATTCACAGGAAATTCACTCAGCAGAAAAGTTCAACGTTTAATGTCGGTTTCCTTTTAAACTCATGATGAAAAATAATTACGTGTTGTGAACTTGGTCAGAAAATCCAGTCTGAGCAAGGCAATGCACACAGCTCATATATTCTCCTCTTACACAATGACCGCTTAAATCTGCAATTCCATTCAATAAGAACCAAAGATAAATCATTACAATAACAGGCAATTCATCCTATCTAGTGTTCTCATGTTCTTACCGTTGCCACGATACACTATGGAAATCTATACCAAAAAATATCATAGATTATATATAAGTAAGTGAATACGTACTTAATCTTTCAACATATGTATAAGTATGTCTGCATTCCAAGGTACTTCCTGGTGTCCTCACTAGCCCTGTTGTATAACCATTGGGGCTCTAACGTCGCAGATTAGCTGAGCACAGAATGCCTGGTGATTGATAGACTCAGCTGGCTATTGTGCTGCCAGTTGCAAGTCCGTCTTTTTATTGATTGGGCCATTTACTCCCAAAAGGAATTGATTGGCTCAGGGAAAGATCCCCCTGTAACGAAATCGTGCTCTGCAATGCTACGGATTCTCTTATATTGTCTCCTTACGGAACTTTAGATTTTGGAAATGTTTTTTTTCATTTATTTTTTGTCCTGGCAATTATGCAAATGTGTGTGTGTGTGTTCATGTGCTGCCTGAATCAAAATAACAACGGCCATTATGAAACGAAACAGCACTGCAATCCGTGAACTCTTAATCTATTATTCGTGTCATATATCAGTGTCACAGGGGTCTGACAGATCCAGCCAATCACAGGCCACAGAAGGAGCACTTACTAAAATAAAACCGGTTCATATTTATGCCATGTGAGAGGGCAGGAGGGAGGCTGTAATATGACAGGTGTTGTCATTTTAAATATCGTAAAGTAGGAGTTAAATATCTGTTTAAAGTTTGTCAAAGGAATGCACAAGGAAGGTAGTAGTGTGCATACTTACTGAGTGGGTGCAGAAGTCCAACCCTGGGTCTGTGTGTGTGGGTGTGTGTGCATCTCAGCATCTGTGTGTATTTGGGTTAGGGTTAGGGTTGTGTGCATGTGTGTGGATGTGGATGTGGATGTGGGTGTGGGTGTTTGTGTGTGTGTGAGTGTGTGTGTGTGTGCGCAAGTGTGTCAATATGAGTGCGTGTGTCACTGTGTGAATGTGCATGTGTGTTCACTCCTACACTGGATCTCTCCTACACTGGTGTTTAGCTCTGTGGGATGCATGCGCAGTCCACACTCAGCTCACGGCTCTATCTGAAACCCCAGAGCCTATCTATGAGCCCAGCGCTGAAGCAGCTGGATGGGTGACGCTGTGTTTCTCATCACTTTCTGAAACATTTGGACTGAAGAGGTGCATTACTGTTCCAAAGCCCGTCCCACTCAACCTGCCGAATTTGGAGGTAAAAGCATAACACTCCGGCTTGGCGGACACACAAGCGGCCATTTTGAGCTTCTCCCCACTCTGGGTGTGGGTGGGTGGGTGGAGGTCCTTTCGAAATTACCGTTGTCCCTGGTTACCCAGCTTTCTCCTTTCTTTTTTTAGGGATTCCAGTGTGTTCCAAGATCATTCCGGAATTTCACCGTTCCTCTTTGTTGTCAGTGGAAACAAAAAAAAACGGTCTATATCCCGCGTAACTGATTTCCTGCAAGGGTCAAGACACCCCCCTCTTCCCCCCAAGAAACTAGGAAGTCGGCGGGATGGGGAGATGTTTTTTGAAATAGACTGGAAGCCGTGGCCTGCGCTGTCCACTGGGCTATAGCTTGAGGTTCCTCAGTACCCCCCCCCTTTCCTCCAGCACACAGGTACACGCAGGGGAAATAAGGAGGCTGAACAAGGCCACTTGGATCATTCCAGGTGGGTTCATTTCCAGGAACACCCCCCCCCCCCACACACACGCACCCAATTATGGGAAATGCCCAGTTACATTACGTTAATAAGGCATCTAGAGAGAAGATGAAATCAGCTTCCAAGTGAAAGTCATTCAAAGGGCACCCCCCCACCCTCCTCAGCACTGGAAGCAAATTTACAGACTTGACTGGCATCGATGATCGTGCGTGCGTAAAAAAATGAAGAAATTAATCACTGACAGATGTGCTGACTGGGGGGGGGAGGGGGGGGGAGGGAGGGGGTCAGGTGTTTACCTGTGAGAAGCCACTTGATGAGGCCTAACTTAGTAAATCAGGTAGGCAATGATACGTAACTATATTTACATTCATGAAACCGTGGTCCCTAAGTCAAGTATTTAAAAGCAAAAATACATTTCATCTAAGAAATCATTGCCGCAAGTAGATGATAACCACTGTTTCCTGAACACCCAGCAGACATGTAAATTCAATAAATAAGTTATTTATACCTAAAATTAATTTAAACACAAAACTTCTAATTTTATGCAGATTTAATTCAGTGTGTTTAAGACAAGAAAGCTGTAAATCAGAGTTCTTCTTAACACCTTACCAGGACCTCTTGGAGCCTTTCTGAAATGTGCTCAGATTGAAACAAACCTCCCCACCATTGGCTAAGGTTTCAAACAATAGTGTCTTTCAGTACTAGTAATGTCATCAAGTGACTTCTTAAAACAGGAAATGACTGTTGAAAATGATGATACCAGTGAATGTTTTATATTGATCTATTTTCAATGAAATGTGCTACAGCTATTTGTACTGTTTGTCTTACCACTGTGCGTCTGTTCTTCTGCATGTGAGGAGGAGTATGGCTTGTGATGAGAGAAATTTCAGAGAAATCTGACCGTGAAGTATAATCTAATCTAATCTAATCTAATCTAATGTAATCTGATGTAATCTGATGATGCCATAAGGCTTCTTTGGGCTGGGAAGGGTGAGAGAACGGTTATGGCGGTAACGCACGCATCAGCACAGGATGACTAAAGCTTCCCACTCAAACCTGCCCAGGTAAAGCACGCAGGGTCACCCAACGTGTGTGTGTGAGTGTGTGTGTGTGTGTGTGTGTGAGTGTGTGAGTGTTTGTGTGTGTGTGTCTGGCACACACCCCTCCACCCAATTGGTATTGCTCCACCGTTTTTTCTTTTCTTGCTCAGCATTTATATTTACATTTCTTAAAAAAAATAAAAAAAAGATGGGGGGGTGAATTATTCCTACATGCTGACAGCTACTGTGGGGGGGGGGGGGGGGGGTTGAGCATGTGAGAAATGGGACTCCTCTAAACGCCAGCGGTAGTGGGGCGTGGTGGGGGGTGGGGGGTGGGGGGTGGGGGATGGGTGGCGCCTAATTGATTCTGACAAGAGGGAGATCCAAGTCCTCCCCAAGGAGGAATCCCTGCTCTCAGCCCCCCCAGGAGGGAGGGAGGGAGGGAGGGGGGTACTGTAGGGGGGAGGGAGGGGGGGCAGTTATTCATCAGCTGCGTATGGGGAATAAACAGCGGAGAGCGGAGGGCACACATGAGCTCACACTGCCCCCCCCCTGCTGACTGAGACGCTGGGGGGGAAGTGCTGTTGACTGAATTATGTAACACTACCCACCGAAAGGCCCACTGAGACCGCCACCTGTCCCTCGTGAGCTCACGGGTATTGTGATGTCATTTCCTGCTGCAGTAGAACTTTACCCTGAGCTGCCGCTGCTGCTGCTGCAGCAGCTGGTCCGGTGGGGACCAGTGGGAAAAGTGAGGATGCCGTTCCAGGGAAAACAGCGAGAAGAGAACTTCCGAGGAAGAGAGGAAAGCGCTTCCCTTGGGAAAACACGGCCGGAATTCTGATCGGTCGGACACACCCACCCAAGGAGGCACATACATGGCAACAATTTATAAAATAGAGACTGCATTTCTGGAAGCATTTTATCTATTTTTTTTTTGCAAAATATGTGAAAAATTTAAATTAAAAAGTTTTGGCCGCTTAATGATTTTATATTTAATATTAGTGCGCACACTCTCTCTCATACTGATGTTATGCTACCACCAGTGGTCAGAGAGTGAGTATATTTGTCTGAGTGTGGAATGGTCTTCTTCACACCTGTCTCACAGGTAAGAGATGTGTCTATCCACTGCCCGGGAGTGCGGCTTAATATTATACCACAGCACCTGGCAACCTTTAGCTCCCCCTGGTTAAGAACCCTGCTTCACATCCAGCCTGCATTATGACATCATAAACTGCCAACACACCGGCCAATCAGCTTCTCCCATTAGTGCTGCTGTATGGCTGCCAGATTCTCTTCAAACTCCACTCCCTCCCATCCTTTCCCTGTTTCAATCTCTGTTCAATCGTTTAGGAGCATGGACTGATCGATACCCCGTCTGCCTGTTCTGTGATCAATTATTTACCTGCCCCCCCCCCCCCCCCCCCCCCCCACTCTGTTCCACCGCCACAGTGATACATTAGCAGGACCTGCGTTACTAGAAGCAGCTGGAGGTGTGTGTGTGTGTGTGCGTGTGTGCGTGCCTACGTGCGTGCGTACGTGTGTGTGTGTGTGTGAGAGAGAGAGAGCATCATCTCCATCTCCATCAAACCCCCCCATTAGATGTTTTTGATAAACACTGAAAAAGGAGGGTCAAAAAGAGGGATAGCTTCTGCCTTATCGATTTCTTTCTTTTCCACTTTGCAATGTGTGACAGCAGCTACTTTGAATTTTTGCCGAAATTTATTTTGGATGATTCTCTCTGTACACAGAAGCTATCAAGGCTATTTGATTAAAACATACAATGCTGTTAAAGCATAAAAACACACTATGCTGTAATAGCATAAATTCCCACAATGCACTTCTTTGGTGCAGAGTTGCAATTAACATTCCTTCCTAAATCTCATTTGTATTCATGCATTTGATACAGTTTGAGTAACACAGAAAGGAGAGAGTTGGATTTGACTCAAAATGGCTCAACATCAAAGCAAACTCTATTCATTTACTTTGAGTTATTGATCAAAAGCACTTATCTGGAGTGATTCACACAGCTCACAGATTGTGCTTGTGTTACAGTTTTTTTGTAAAAAAAAAAAAAAACCTTCAATCCATTTATACAGAAGGAACGTTTGCTAAAGCAGTACAGGATAATTACCTTGCTCAAGGATGAAACTACAGTGCCCCACTTGGGAATCAAACCTGCATCTCATGTGTTACAAGTGTAGTTCATTAACTCAAAGGTCTTTTATCTCTGCTTCATGAAACACTTCATTAAATGTATCCAAGTTTAGCACATTGAAGCGCCCTTGGATCATTGCTGATGGGAGATGTAGTCCTGCGGCGTGACCTTTGACTTAGGCCACACAGTTCAACACAATTGCTGCAAGAACCCCACATTTCACCTGGGACTACAGACCGTGGACTCACTGAACTTTGACCTTGGAGGTGCGGGGGGCATTTGAGGTAAGGGGGCGGGGGTGGGGGGGGGGGGGGGTATTGTTTTATATTTTTCCCGTAATCTTACAAAATGCCTCAGTGACTCAGTGACTCAGTGACTGTCTCAGTGACTCAGTGACTGCCTCAGTGACTCAGTGACTGGTTCAGTGACTCAGTGACTGCCTCAGTGACTCAGTGACTCAATGACTCAGTGACTGTCTCAGTGACTCAGTGACTGGTTCAGTGACTCAATGACTCAGTGACTGCCTCAGTGACTCAGTGACTCAGTGACTCAATGACTCAGTGACTGTCTCAGTGACTCAGTGACTCAATGACTCAGTGACTGTCTCAGTGACTCAGTGACTGGTTCAGTGACTCAGTGACTGCCTCAGTGGCTCAGTGACTGTCTCAGTGACTCAGTGACTGTCTCAGTGACTCAGCGACTGGTTCAGTGACTCAGTGACTCAGTGACTGCCTCAGTGACTCAGTGACTGTCTCAGTGACTCAGCGACTGGTTCAGTGACTCAGTGACTTACAGTTCAGGGCAGCTGAAGATATGCGGTGTGTTTAATGGTTTCAGCACAACGGTGGGAAAAGAAAGAGTATATCACCAGGCCAGTGCTGTTGTGACATATGCTTAATATGCTCATTGGTGACATATGTTATATACAGGAAGTGGATGTGAAATTCCAAACAAGGACATTAATCACAGACAGGAGAGCAGGCGTGGAGAGTGGAGGCTGACAGAGATCACTCTGAAAAATTAGCTCAGGCGGCAAACGCCTGGAGGATTCCCCCCCCCCCCCCGCCCACAGAGGGAGAGAGGCGGGGATACAGACAGGAAACAGAGATACAGAATTAAGTCATTTTATATGTCCTCCATGAATCAAAATGCAAAAAAATAAAAATTAAATTAAATACATTAATTACAAAGAAACAGGCCACAACCTGAAGGATTAAAATAAAAGGTATACCAAGCGTAGTTTCATAGAGCTTCTCTACATGATGGCTCATACTGAAAGCATATCACAGAACAGTTACACAGTGCAGATATGGCAGATTTCAAATTGCCTGCATTCTGAATGTGACATATCTGTATCTATTATCTGATAAATGGAATGTCACTCCAGTTTTCTCAGTACATTGTTTGGGTGTTAGTAGTAGCAGACATTGCAGTCGATTCACTTCTAGAGAAATAACACATACAATAACAAGCTGGAGAAAAGGTTTTAAAAAACCATCGCACTTTAAGCAGAAAACAATGTCTTTCTTCTGCGTCCATTTTAATGTAGTAGCCCATACATGGTTTTATTTTAGAATTTTTTATGGAGATGATTGATTTTAAAGACTCCAAAAAAAAAGACGTTTTTTTTTTTCTCATGAGGATTTGAGCATGTGAACCATAACGCATGAACCAGGAGAGATTTTAGATTTTTATTTTTATTTATTTTTATTTTTTTAGCAATTGATTGAGAAATGCTCCATGTTTTCTGCGGGGTGTGCAGTACTGCAGCACACAGGTGGGAGAGGAATGTTCACGGGGGTGGATGAGTGATGGGGCATAGCACCACACACCTGCAGTGAGCCAGCAGCCCCACGGAGCCTCATCCAGCAGAGTGATGCATCATGGGAGTCAGTGGGGCCCACAGCCCAGGGATGCATGGGAAGCAATGTGCAACAGCTGTTATCTCTCTCCTCTCTCTTTCTCTCTTCCTCCCCCCTCCCTCTCCCCTCTCTCTCTCTCCCTCCCTCTTTCCTCTTTCTCTCTCTCCCTCCCTCTTTCCTCTCTCTCATTCTCCCTCCCTCTCCCGTCTCTCTTCCTCCCCCTCCCTCTCCCCTCTCTCTCTCCCTCCCTCTTTCCTCTTTCTCTCTCTCCCTCCCTCTTTCCTCTCTCTCATTCTCCCTCCCTCTCCCCTCTTTCTCTCTCTCCCTCCATCTCTCCCTCTCTCTCTCTCTCTCTCTCCTCTCACTCTTGCTCTCTCACTCTCTCTGTTTACAAGAAATTTAATCTGTGTGCGTCACTCTAGATAAGAAGGTGTTGCTCAATACTTACACATGATAAAAACTGTGATGTCATCAGCGTTGAACGATGCACTAACTTCAGTCCCAGAGGGTCACGCTGTCCGCTGATGTCCAAAGTATTACATTACATTACATTACATTACATTACATTACATTACATTGCATTATATTACATTACATTGCATTACATTTCAGGCATTTAGCAGACGCTCTTACCCTCTTCACACAGCAATTACACTGCATCCATTTACACAGCCAGATATATACTGCAGCAATGGAGGTTAAGCACCTTTCTCAAGGGTTCAACGGCAGTGTCCTACCAGGGAATCGAACCTGTGAGGTTTCGGTCACAAGCCCAGTTCCTTACCCATTACACTACACTGCTGCCCCGGTGTGTTTCGGCCCTGCGGTCTGTTCTGGAGGGGTCATCACTCACAGGGCTGAGATTACTGAGGGGGGGCCGGCGGTTTCGGACCCAAAGACGGCAGGCCCGGGGGCTGGGGAAGGCCGGAGTTATTCCCAGCCTGGAAAACCGACAGAGCCACCCCGCGATGCACAGGAAAACATCTGCTGTCTCAATCTCCTCGTCAGCGTCGGCCGAACACAATCAAACGCCCTCTTCGCCAGGAGCCCATTAAAGGAAGCAGATCTGGGGATCTCTGGGGCCGTGGTTGGGTTTTTTGTTCTTTTGTCTAATTTTAGCCTCTGGGTTTTTTTCTCCTGTGTGGGCGGGAGGATGAGGAGGGCCGAGCACAAAGAGAGAGACAGGATGCCCTTCGTCCCGACCGTCCTGGCCCGCCCCGCCCCGACAGCGCTGGAGAGCAAAGGAGCCTGGGTAAGGACACAGCCCGCGCAGATGCTAACTAGCCAGCACTAACGGAACGCGCCGCGCTGGGAGGGAGCGTTGAGCGGGCCTACGCTTAGAGAGAAGGACTGCAGCTAGCGTACATTAGCTGCGGTCAAAAAGAATTTCTGTTCGTCTGAGGCAGTGCTGACCAAACCTGTTCCTGGAGATCTATCGCCCTGCAGGTTTTCATTTCAACCGTAATTTGGCACACCTGATTCTACTGATTAGCAGTTCAATGAGATCTCTAGCTGTTGAATGTGGTGTGGCTTTGTTAGGGTTGGAGTGAAAACCTACAGGATGGTAGGTCTCCAGGACCAGGGCTGGTTACTGCTGGTCTGAGGGATGATCAAGGATCAAAGCGAAGAGTTAAGATTGCTGCTGAGGTCGTTAAAAAAAGTTGTCGTGAGTGTGACATCACAACCCGTTCTCCGCAGGGAGTGATGCTATCGATGCAGCGCTCATGAAGGCATCGCCGGCGGGGTAGGCCCCTTTTGTGGGGGGGGGCGGGGGCGGCTGGGGGGTCAGGATCAGCTTTCGGTCACCCGCGGTCCAACAGGAAGTGATGTCATCGGCTCTTGGCTGGAGGTCTGGACTGACCTCGGGAAAAACAAGTTCACACGCCGAGCGCACGCGCGCGCGTGCTTCCTGCGGAGTGACGAGGCCTCTGGGACTGCGCGGAGGAAAAGAGCGGGGCGTGTAAACACGACGCACGCAGAAAACGGACGAATCAAAGCGAGCGGCTCGGCGCCCTCGCGCTCACGCTGAGGCGCCCTGTCTCAGGATCAAAGGCCGCACGCCGTCTGCACAAAAGCTACGCGAGAAGAGGAAAAAAAAGAAAAAACAAAACAGAAAAGGTAAATTCAGAAAGGAAGATTCCCCAAAAAGGGAGCCTGCCGTGCCTGGAATAGGGACCCGTGTTCCCGCTGTGCCGGGCCGGCGCTGAGCTAACAGACGTAAAGAGATCATGAGATCATGGGGATAAGCCAGGAGCAGCTCTCACATTCAAAAACAAGCCGCAGTGCACGGGCCACACCACAGTCCAGGAGTGGAGCTCTGCGCAGGCACACATACACAC